>JAQRGA010000398.1:0-56123 GCA_029237695.1 Conchocele bisecta | reverse complement strand
GTCAAATGTTGTTGTTGCTGTGTTGCTTCTATTGATCATTAGGATTTGGTGTGACAAATTGAGAGTCATAAAATGACCATTTGATATAGGTGGTGACAAAATTAAAGAGTTGCAGGGGGGGGGGGGGGGGGGTGTATCATGGCATGATATTTTTCACCGTGAAGATATCATGGCCATGAGATTTTCACCCCCCCCCCTAATTGTCTTAAACAACATATCCATTGACATAGCACAACTTTCAATTGACTTAGTGTGCAGTAGTGGGGAATTGTACTCATTATATAAAGAATTAATAGTTGCACCTACCATTCACCTTAAATTTGTCCCTTTTTATTTTTTATTTTTTCCTTGTATATCATGGAATATGACTAATGTTGTTGCTGTATTGCTTCTATCTCATGGTATGGGGAGAAATATGACTATTTCAATATGATGGTGGCACATTTGAAAGAGTTGCTGGGGAGGGGGGGGGGGGGGTGAAAATCTCATAGCAATGATATTTTCACCCGGTGAAGATATCATGGGCCATGAGATTTTCACCCCCCCCCCCCCCCTCCAATGCTCTGCACTCGTTTCTTTAGCACATATACAAACCAATCTGGAAACCAATTTGTAAATGGTTCATATTTAAATTCAATTTTGTCACCACCATATATAAAATAGTCATATGACTCTCACATACCATAAGATAGAAGCAACACAGCAACAACAACATTTGACAAAAATATTGGGGCGCGGTGAAAATCTCATACGGGGGGTGAGAATCTCATGGCATTTTTTTCACCCACGGGTGAAAATATCGCGCGATATTTTCACCCGCGGGTGAAAAAATAGGCGGGTGAAAATATCATATGACACCGGTACCGGATAATAGGGATAGCCCATCTCGTGTTAGCTCTTCCAGAATGTCTTAAAGGTCAATAGCTTTTCTTTTCTGAGAACAGAAACCGAAATGGAATATTGTATTCGGGCACCGAACCATTGAGTTACGAATCTCGAATAATCAAATGTGGCTTCTTATTCTTACCATCACACAGAGATACATGTAACTATATGTTAACATCTTTCCTGTTGTATCCATTGTATTCCTTATCATATATATGACTGTGTTGAGCGGCGGCCGGTCACGATGGGTTCAAAGTAAGGAATATCGTATATATCAGTCATGTACAGTCGGGATATCACTTAGGCGAGTAAATGTCACTTGTGGGGTTAACCATATTATCACGAGTTACTAACTCATATTTTCCGTAAATAACGTCAAATGTTGACGAAAAAAATAAGAACATAAGTGGAATTAATTCCGTGAGTGTTCTGATTTGCAGTGTCAACGTTTGGCGTCATTTACAAAAGATACTTACGCAGATATGTGGCTGCGACTGGAGAAATGGGGCTTATGTGCTTTTCGACCTGTGTAGATCCAGATCAGCCTGTGCATCAGCACATTTCAGGATTTGCACCGTTCGCCATTCCATCAAATAAACATCCGTCATCCTTCTAACAAGCAATATATATATCGTCATCAGTTACAGCAGTGTCCTATATGATCAGGCGCTACACTGGTCACACATGTCATAAGCCCCATTCCTCCAGTCCACAGCCACATATATTTGTGAATATTACCATATACAGTCGAACCTCCCCGAACGGCCACCGCTTTACAACAACACCCTCTCTGTAACAGCCGCTATTTTATATCTCAAATGGATGATTTCCTCTATAATTAACCATTAGACTGCTGAGCACGAACATTGTTATCTGCTGTTGCTTTTGCAATCTTTCTCAATAAAAACATGTTTTGACAGCACTTCAGAATCATTTCCATTGGAAATGATTATAAAATGCTGTCAAAGCATGTACTTGATGAGAATTATCGAAGAAAATAAATAAACAGCCGACGTCAAATTTAATTCAGCATTAATCTCTCTACAACAGCCACCTCTCTACAAATGCCAGTTTTGCGTCTTCCCAAGGGTGGCTGTTGTAGAGAGGTTGCACTGTACGATAAAGTAGATATTCTCATACAATGCCCTTATTTGGACTCTCCGTGAGAAAATGTACCTTACAACGTGTATGACCAGCATAGATCCAAATCAGTTTGCCCATCCACGCAGTCTGATCAATGTCCACATTGGTAGCCATTCAACCAATATAGCGCTGGTTTTGATAATAAATACCAACCAATTTGTTATCAGTGTATTGGCTGTACGAGTACATGAATCATGATCAGGGTATACACTGGTAAAACAATGTTAGATTGGTTAAATGGACGCCAGCATTGGCATTGGTCTGACTGCACGGATATAACACTGTTCGGGAGCTATACTGGTTATGTACATGAATAGTCATGACTCTATTGACTGTGAGAGTACAATGATGATGATCAGGGTATACACGGCCATACATCTCCCAAACGTCGTTTTATCAGCCAGCGGCGGCCATTATTTATCATGTAATGCACATTTAAAGCTCGATTTCCACCAATTAAGGATTTCCAAAACATTACACCCCAGTGTCGTATAGCCGGAGGCTATAATGCGTTTTAGCAAATCATCTTATAATAATCCATATACCTGTACGATAAAGTAAATATGCTCATACAATGCCCTTATTTGGACTCTCCGTGAGAAAAGGTACCTTATGACGTGTATGACCAGCATAGATCCTAATCAGTTTGCCCATCCACGCAGTATGATCAATTTCCACATTGGTAGCCTTTCAACCAATATAGCGCTTGTTTTGATAATAAATACCAACCAATTTGTTATCAGTGTATTGGCTGTACGAGTACATGAATCATGATCAGGGTATGCACTGGTAAAACAATATTAGATTGGTTAAATGGACGCCAGCGTGGACATTGGCCAGACTGCACGGATATAACACTGTTCTGGAGCTACATGTATGCTGGTTACACATATGGATAGTCATGACTCTATTGACTGTGAAATTACAATGATGATGATCAGGGTATACACGGGCCATACCTATACCCAATAGTGAAATATGCGTTTGTGACCACAATAACATATTGCCATTGATTGGTCTGACCCATGGGGTCAAATTGTATTGGAGAGGATTTCAGCAAGGTCATAAACTGACGGCAAGATCAGGGACACATTGGTCACTCGCCGAGATATTTATGTATTTATTTGTCAGGCGAAATTAGCAACGTGGGCCTACACCATTCAGTGATTTACGGCTCTGTTGTATGTTAACCCTTAGAATGCGGAAAATATAAATTGTCGTCTGCTGTTGTGTTATAGCTTGCTTAATTCTCAATACAAAACGTGGTTTCATAAGACTTTAGAATTGGAAATGATTATAAAATGTTGTCAACCAAGTTTTTATGAGAAAAAAAGGAAATTCAACAGCAGACGATAATTTTATTTCAGCATTGTAAGGGTTAGTTTATGACCTTGCTGGACGTCAAATACGACCAATACCACTGGGACAGACACTCTATAAACCAGTGAGTGTCATTCATCATTTATTCATACAAGAAAATAAACTAAAAACAAGTAATATAATGTCCATGTATTTCAATCAAAGCGACGTGTTCTATATATTGTTGTTGACAATAAAATCATTAGGGTTCTTCGTTTTATACGTTAACAATACAGATGTAAAGATGTAAAATTGTGGCATCTGGATCTGTTTAGCATGAATATTTGTAACGCTAAATTTCCAAAATTTAACGCCAAATGTTTTAGAGTACATTGCTTTGTATACATCAGGCTATCAATTATCACTCGTGTAACATTCTCTATTACATGTACGGACATATGGTAGAGGATGTTACATGAGGGATGATTTAATACGATATTTATTATACGAGTTTATTGATTTCATCATGACATATGTGAACGAGTTTAATAAATACCGTATATTAAATCAGCACAAATCTTACATTCAATGTACAGCAAGACCATACATTGCGCTGCACCGGTCACATTTGGCTTCCGTAGTAGATGTCGCAGTTACATATTTATTTATTACACTAGTGTAACTATGATTCTTACTACACAGTGTTGTCACATTGTAACTGTCAATTGTATGCAATAAGGAATGATAACATAACAGTGTTAGAAGATAACACAGCAAACTTACTGACATGTGACAAGTTAATACATAAATGGCCTTTTCGATAAAAAGTATGATCTTACTGCATTAAGAAGATAGCCTGTATCTTTTATTTCCAAAATTTGAAGCGAGAATGGTTCGGAGATAACAGTTATGCCGTTGGCTTAGGATTGAAAATGGACAGGTCGAGATGAAATCAGTACGGAATTTCTAGTATTGTTGTTTGCTATTTAGAAGACAACATCAAGGCAACTGCATACAAATACTTTTGCAATAAGGTTCAAATTAATAAATGTTCGATGAGGGTGACACAGTTGGCCAAGGTCAGTCTACGCTATGGTCGTCACTATATAATTACATTAAAAACATGTATACATACTATATACAAATGCATGCACATTAACAAGAGTGCCGAAGGTCACAATGTACGCCCGTAGCGAGGGTAATTGTATGAACGTGGAATGATGTATATTTACTTAGTAATGCATGTATGCGATATGAGAATATTAGCTGAAGGCAAACTGAAATTATAGGTGATTTGAGAAACTCTTACAAAAAGTTTCAAAAAATAAACGGACAGACAGACAGACAGACAGACAGACAGACAGACAGACAGGCAGGCAGGCAGGCAGGGCAGAGGCAGAGGCAGAGGCAGGCAGGCAGGCAGACAGACAGACAGACAGATGAAATCGGCGGTGCCCTAATTAAGAAACTAGTACTCAAATATTTCACCTCAGTGAAAAGTTTATAGGTTTATATAATTATAAAATGCATACACATTTTGTTCCTAATTAAAAAAAATGTGTTTGTTGATTTAAATAAACAATTATATTAATAAAATCAAATTACGAAAAACAAATGAATTTCAATTTCAATGATTATTAAATAAATTTATAATATGCAATTACCTGAGTGTATGCTGGCATAAATGTTCATACAACTTCAATAAGATTATTTATATTACAAAACATGGGATGGAGTTTCATTTTAACATTGTATTTAAACTGTGCATTAAGTATATGAGTGAAAATAAATAAACGACAAAATAAATATATTTAAAATAAGCATGTACTTCTTTGACGTCATCGAAGTTTGTTTTCTTGTGTACGTTTTTCGAATTAAACGTATAAAGATGGGGTCCCGTGGATCAGGATGTATTATAGGGGTTATCCTTTATTGTTTCAACCATTAAATATGGCATAAAAAGATAAACATAGCAATTAATTCTTATTACATGATACACGTTTTGACATTATTTTGTCTCATTTGAATGGCGGATTTTAATAATTTTGAGGTCATACGAGATAACCGCGTTTTTTGAAAATGTTAACAAAACCTCAACATTTATTCAACGGAAATCAATATTTATTCGCACAATGCATTTTCTGGTGTACAATAATAATACTTTATAAGATATCGACAGCTGTCGTAATTAAGTGTGTGCACTTTATTTATTTAAATAATTACAACTAATCACCATTTCGTCACATTTACATACACTAGTGATCACCATTACCGAAACGAAATTTAAATAGTAGTTAATACTGCATAAAAACGGACGCTTTCAATGTTAAAAACATGTGGAATAGTTAAATAATCAGGTACCCGCTTAATTTCCGTAAAGATGTATTTTTACATAATTTGAGGACACCCACCTTTAATAAACATTTGCAGCCGGATCAACACTGTCTGTGAGATCTTTATTTACAGATGCAGTAAACGTTAATTAATGAGTACGAAAATAAGACTCGCCGACATGTGCAGTTGACGCCACCAAACAAATCACCAATGCAAGCCCGAACATCATCTTCCGTTATTGATATATTGTCAACACGTTATAATTGTAGTTTCTCTTCTATGGACCTTCTGGCGCTCCGTCTGATCTATGTGTCTGGTGCCGCGGTCTCCCCATTTATATACATCATTCCATAGCTACGCCGCACGCTATGGTAAACACAGACGCCATAATGTCACACAAACGTTCCGTTGCTCCTTTGTTACCCGCCAGGCTGTGACAAAACCAGGCTATTATATGTAAAGCCGTTGACTGAATCATCCAAAGTACCCACGTTAATTCCTCATCAGACCTTCCTTATCGATGTTCCTCACTCTCTCCTGTTTATCCATCCATGTTAGGTGTGATGGACTTAATATCATCGATGCGGCCCTTACAGCTTCAGCGTAGCAAGAGTTTTACCAAGTTCCCACCCCATATGGGCTGATATATGATTGGCGCCTATCGGAAGAAACCTGAATTTGCATGATTATTTGCTCTGACTAAGCGAATTTTAGTTCCTAGACACTACATAGTACATTAACGATTTACGCATATTATTATAATTGTATGTTCTTTTGTTGATGACCCAGACCCCTATAGTAATATATTCATTACCACTTGGTGCATGCAACTTTTCACTATACATTATGGAAATGTATGTATGTCTAGTTATTTTATTCACATAAATGCAGTTTGAATCTGGTAGGTCAACGATGTTATGCGGAACCCACTGCGGACACATTTGACGCTCATAAAAAATGCCCATGTTAAGTATCTTCTAATAAAAACTAGTAATCACATCCACTATACATGGTGAGGTAAACCACAGCGTACATCGTAAGTTAGACAGAATCGGATTTGAATAGTTGTCCAAGATGGCCGTCAAAATTATATTTTTAAATGATATACACATGTTCAACATGGCGACCAGGTACAAATATTGTTTTTGTAAAGTATATGAATTGCTTTCAGCATATAAAGATAGCAAATGACAATTATGGAGACAATGAAATGTTTTGGTAACGTTACAATATTATGGAATTATGGATACACATAAATACAACCTAGTTGTCAAAATAATAGATGGCCATCAACGCTACATATTACTACAGCCCTCTGCATACATTCCTTTAATATATCTATGACTGATTCTATTATAGTATACATGAAAACATTCTAAAACTGTGTAGATGTTATCAGTCCATAATTCGTAAAGGGTGGACATAAATCCATAAAGGCCATATCTCCCACACGGCTGGTCGAACCTGGGACCTCCTAGTTGCAAGACATATGCCTTATCCACTAGGTCATGACAACTGGTAAGTCTTATTAAGACAAAAACAAACAGTACTGGTTGATTATGTATTCCTGTCACATTCACTTCTGCTCCAAATTTTGTGAATGTAAGACGACACGAATGTATGTTACTATTTCACGACGTATATACGGAACCAAACATTACACCCATACCCACGGTCGGTCGGTCAGTCGGTCGGTCGGTCAATTCCATCTTCAAGTTGTGTGTTGGTATATGGTGGTCATTCAACTGTGTGTATTACAATAACCTTTAGCTCAATATTAGTACAACAGTAATGTTAACAACAGATGTTTGGAAGACACTTCTACTTTCTGTATTACTATAGCTGAAAGTGATAAACTACGATGTAGATACCATGTCTGGAAATAACGGAATTAATTGTGTGCAATCCACATGCGGAACGGTATTTTAATATTATTATGAGCTACTTTTCATGTCATAATGTCACAATGTTATAAGAATACATAATATTGCATGTACAGAGCAACATGCTGTGGTTATTTAACCATGTTTATAGATCGTTTAACCTTACACGTGAATTAATGCATAGTGTGCATTATACATTATAGGATCATACGTGGCGGTTTAAACAACTTAGTCTGGTGAGATGACAGCATCGTATAAAAGTCAGTAGATGCAATTTCTCTAGATATTGTAAGACAGTGACCAACTTTATATATTTCTTGGAGTCACAGAAATTAATTACTTGAACTGATGAGTATTACGCGAATTCAATTAATTTGGTCATTATCCCTTTGAACCCGAAATCCCGCTATATCGGTTTATGCAAAAAATGCAGATCCAGATGAGCCGGCTCATAACGAGCCGTCTCATCAGGATCTGCACTTTTTGAAAGTAATTTTAATATTGTTGAGAACAAAAACATCCCCTTTTTATGAATGGACGAATCTAAAAATCATTTTGTGACCACAGGATTGGTCGGAATATTAGCATATCACAGGCCATTCCAGTTCCTTAGGGTTGAACGTGTTAAATTATGTTTATTGCATACACTGGATCTTCGCAGTGAATTAACACATTGTATGGAAATCAGGATACGCCAGTGTTATTAAATACGTAGATGAGACTGACTACTGACTAAAACCCATTGGGAAATCAGTATAGCTTCTATAGATGGTCATGTCTTACATGACAGATCGTATAATTGACGTTTATTAAATGAGTTTACTGGTTTTATAATAAACGAGGGTATCGCGAGTTTTTTTAACAAAATGTGTAACCTCGATTACTAAATAGCATATTACATCCACATAAATGTTACATTCTATTTATTGCATAAGCATATGATCATATACTGAAATTGTACTAATCGCCCAACATATTTTCTGTAATGTGTCACTCAGTTTTATGCAATAAACGTAATTTAACTTTCAATGGGCATATCAGGATTTTTGGAAAAAAAATGCTATGTGAAACAACATGTTTTCATCATATCTCTGTGTAAAGTGGTTTAATTGAAGATATATGACACTACTAGGACTGCTGTTTTTTTTAAATGTTCACCGATATCAGTACATACATATCAGATTTTCTATCTTCTTGCGTTAGGAAATCCGATATGTATGTCCCTATATGGGTGGAAATAGAGAAACAACCCAGCCGTCCTAGTATCGTCATATATCTTCAATTAAAGCACTTTACACAAGGTCATTTTGAAAACACGTTTATACGTTTTATAGTATTTTTTCAAGAAATCATGATATGTTCCTTTAATACTGTCTTATGATAGCACCCACATGCACAGAAAGATACACACACACGAGCACATGTACCGAGACGTGCTTCCAGATTTGCTATAGATAACTACGACAAGATACCAGACATAAACATACTGTTTGTCTCAAATCGACGTCCCTTGAAACTAGAAGGCAAAGCAGCCGTCTGGCACGTTTCTATAAGATTGTTTATAACCATGTTGAAAGATCATCTACCCAGTACTTAACACCATATACCAGACAGTCCCGGCACTGTCACCACCTAGCATACCACAAACCTACAACAACAGTCAACTATAACACATTTTCCTTTTTCCCGAGAACGGTAACGTTATGGAATATTCTCCCATCAGAGCTGACACAATCGTTGGATTTAATTCAACGCTGGCTTAGCACTGATAGCCCCGTAAACAAAGACAATGTCTGTTTATATTGGTTTAACCATATACTAAAATACTAACACTCTTTTCTTCATAGTAGGGTGTGTAATGTATAGGCATGCCCATTTTTATCACATTTATGTGCTCTTCCAGGTATATTCAGTAGGTTAGGAGACATTCTATTCTAACCCTATTTAATGCCATTAAAGTCGGAAAACAAGTCTTATAGGCACTATGCTAGAAGGGGAGAATTCTCACGGATTACAGTATAGAGCCGTTCAATGTATATGAATATGTGGTCTGATCATGCACATTCCAGAACATTAGAAAACCGCTACTTTAGTATTCACTTTGGTGTATTTGTTCAGATTTAATGACCTCTACATGGAGGCTGAACATGGTAACATTAATGAACCACGTTACTGTGTAAAGTGAATTTATAAAAATCTTCTTAAGAACAGTTTTTGTCGCGCGACGTTTAGTGAAATGGACCCAGGTAACGAGCTTTGTATTAGCTGAATACGTACTGACTGATAACATACAATAATGTACAAGGAATGGAATGTTGCAATGTGACAGGACATCTATAACACAGCTAAATATGCGTGAAAGCGAGAAATTTCGGGCTACCGCCATCCGTATTTAGATGTATGTACACCATGATTGTCAGGAAAAAAAGGAAATTGTCTTGCATAGCTTGGAAATAATGAAACTAAGAAAACAAGTCAGATTTTGAAAATCGGTCCAGAAATAAATACAAATATTTAAAAAAAAATCAATTTTATGTTAAATCAATATATGATGCAATTTCATGGAATGTAATTTTTGGTGAGGTACTTACATCCAAATATATTTAATGCGGTATTAGCCAAAAGTTCGTGGGCAGAAAAACGTGGAACAGACAGTAGACGATTTGTCGCCAACCACACCAAGCCCCCTGGTATGATTTGGTTTCACAGAGGGGGTATTCGTGTGCCGACAGGCCACGTTTCTAGTTTGTTGTAATTTATTTATTTAAATAAATAAATTCACAAGTTGCATAATATATTCATTATTTACTTTTCGCTGTGCCATTTTGTATGCACTAGGGGAATACTGACATGTGTATTATATTTCAGATAAGAAAAACTGCGTCATGTTTCACAAATAGCGCGTCAGAATGCACCTGTCCCAACACACACACCCGCCACCACACACACCACACACCGCTCTGACACACTCCCTCCCCCATACACAAAACACAACCACGCCCTGCCACCCACACACCAGACTCCCCGCCTCCAATTTACACAAACCACACCCCCGCCTCTGCCCACACACAACACCCCTGCCTCTGCCCACAAACAACACCCCCGCCTCTGTCCCACAACACACACCACAACTGCCGTCCCATACACACAAAAAACAGTCCCGCATCTTTCCCACCACACATCACACACCCGCCCTTGCCCCAAAACACACAGCACAATACCGCCCCAGACACACAAACCACAGCCCCGCATATTTCCCCCACACACCACACCCCGCCCTGCCAATGCCCCACACACCACACCACCGCCCCCCCCGCGCTCCACCCTCACACACACAACACGCACCGCCCTGTCCCCCCCCCCCCCCACACACACACCGCCGGGCCCGCCACATACACCACACACCGCTCCGCCCCCTACACATACATACAAACCACACAAACGCCCTGAAACGCCACACACCAGACTCCCAAAATCGCACTCGTTCTAAGGTACAGTATCACATGACGCGTCTCAATTACCAACAGGGCCATTATGTCGGATATCTGTTTTTCTGTGCGCTGACAACGAGCGCCGCAGTACACACAGCTGAAGTCTAATTTACATACCACCGACCCCATAATCTTATACATTGTAACCTATTTCAAATAATTTACTATTTACCGGGATTTTCCCCAAACAGTTCGTGTTTTTTGTCTAATCACACACAATACTGGAGGTTATAACAATGTATCATATTGCATTTACAAACGGGGAACGGACATCCCCCCCCGGACATTATCTCCCCTATATATTTTAACACAGGAGAACGATAAACCCCTGCCAGAATCCCAGGTAGGAGAGTATCCCCCACCCCACCTTTTGAAAATCACAGGTAGGACATTATCCCCATCATCACAATATTAACTTATATATTTGATGTGAATTGATTGGTTTCTAAGGTAAACAATTGTTTGGTTTTTAAATTAATCAGCTATAATCAGGATACTGTAATCATTGGTTAATTTGATTGGTATGAAAAATGGACTTTAATCATATTAATCATAATTACTTACTTATAATGTCATACCCGTGATTTTCAATGGGGGGTTGGGTTGGGATAATGTCCTACCTGTGATTTTCAATGTGGGGGGGGGGGTGGGGGGGGGAATAATGTCCTAACCGTGATTTATAATGGTGGGAATAATGTCCTACCCAGGATTTGCAATGGAGGGGGTGGATAATGTCATATCTGTCTATAATATATAGGGGGGGGGGGGGATGATGTCCGGGGGGATGGGGATACTGTCCTACACTCTTTCCAAAAAGTGCAGCCATACGATTGTATGCAAACGTCTATTTACATTGTTTTACATTTCAATTTCCTTGCCCATTTTGTCTTAGAATTTTGTGACGAGCGAGAGGTTTAATACTTCGCAGTTCTGTTGACAACGTGCACAGACCAATATTAAACATGCTAATATACCCACTTTGACATGGATTATCTTTTTATTCCCGTTTTATTCGCAAAACACGAGGACAGAATGGGCTGTTATTGAAACATACGTAAACAAAATATGGAAATCAGTAATCAAATTTGAGTACAAAATCTAGACAAATGTATTTGATTCATTGTTTTACATAACACATACCGCAGTCAAACCGCATGCCGTAATATTGCAGGACTTGTTTTGACAGAATTCACTCCGAAACAATAAAACCATACACATCTGTCTTTAACAGATTTTTTACGTCTGTCTTCGCGACAGATCTCATAAAAATATATTCAGTCTTCACGACAGATTTCATGAAAAACAGATTTTATCTTCGCGACAGATATCAGGAAAAACAGATTCTGTCTTCGGGAAAGATCTGAGGAATAGTAGATTCTGTCTTCGTGACAGATATCAGGAAAAACAGATTATATCTTCGAGAGAGATATCAGGAAAAACAGATTGTGTCTTCGGGAAAGATCTCAGGAATAGCAGATTCTGTCTTCGCGACAGATATCCAGAAAAATAGATTGTCTTCGCGACAGATATCAGGAAAAACAGATTGTGTCTTCGGGAAAGATCTCAGGAATAGCAGATTCTATCTTCGCGACAGATACCAGCAAAGAGTCTGTGTTCGTAACATATATCAGGAAAAACAGATTCTGTCTTCGTAACAGATATCCGGATAACAGACTCTGTCTTCGTGACAGATATCGGGAAAAGCAAATTCTGTCTTCGTAACAGATATCAGGAAAACAAAACGGATTCGTGAACAATATCAGGAAAGACAGACTCTGTCTTCGTAACAGATATCAGGAAAAACAGATTCTGTCTTCTCGACATATATCAGGAAAAACAGATTCTGTATTCGCGACAGATCTCAGGAAAAAACAGATTCTGTCTTCGGACAAGATCTCAGGAATAACATATTCTGTCTTCGTGACAGACATCAGGAAAAACAGATTCTGTATTCACGACAGATCTCAGGAAAAAACAGATTCTGTCTTCGGGAGAGATCTCAGGAATAGCAGATTATGTATTTGCGACAGATGACGGATATCAGGACAAACAGATTCTGTCTTTGTAACAGATATCAGGAAAAGCAGATTTTGTTTTCACGACATATCTGAGGAAAAACAGATTCTGTCTTCGTGACAGATATCAGGAAAATCAGATGCTGTCTTCGCGACAGATATCAGGTCAAACAAATTCAGTCTTCACGACAGATATCAGAAAAAACAGACACTGTCTTCGTGACAGATATCAGGAAAATCAGATGCTGTCTGCGCGACAGATTTTAGATATCGATCATATTTTTCCAAAATTCTGCATTATTTTCCATGCAGTTAGTCATAACCTGTCCCACTGCAAACAAGCACTATACATGTATACATATATCGGTATGCAGTAATGTGCTAAGTGATCTGGGTCTGCATATCATGTTCGCATGTAAATTGCCATGTAAATCAAGCCATTATTTTGGTTTACCAATTAAAGGCAGCGGTGTAGCGTCAGACCAGACTGCGTGGATCAGGCCTTGCGCTGTTTACCATTTTGTCCGTAATAACTTGTGTGTTGCTGTGACTGGAAGGATGAGATATATGGGTTATGCGATGAGTGTAGAGCATGATCTGACTGCGCGGATGCGCTGGCTGATCTGGTTCTGCATTATTTGCCATTCAGTCAGTAATAACATGTCCCACTGCAAACATGCACGATACATGTATATCTATATCGGACTGCAGTAATGTGCTGAGTGATCAGGGTCTGCACTGACCGCCTACACCATAGGCCCCCGTTCACCATTCAACGCTACATATAACCGTATATGTATTCAATACTGTTATGTAGATTCATAAGCATTTGTCGTTATATGTCTGGCGACCAATGTAGCCGCTGACCACTGCAGCAGTTGAGCATGTGTTTCAACTTAGTATGCTATTGGATATATACATAGTACACAAGCTAGTATACAATACAAACCCCGACACCGCCGCGGAAACCCGCCAACCATTCAGGAGCTACACTGGCCACATATAACCGTAGATGTTTTCAATATTGTTATGTAGATTCATAAACAGTTGTCGATGTATGTCTGGCGACCAATGTAGCCGCTGGCCACTGCAGCAGTTGTTCATTGGCTTCAACTTAGAATGCTATTGGATCTATACATATAATTTGTGGCTCTACGCTGTGGATGACGCGGTGTCGGCCCAGATTAGCATGAGGTCCCACGCAGTCTGATCAGGGTCTGTATGATTTCCAACATGTCGCTTGGCAGTTGCGCAACCCTCTTGTTTTAACATTATCTTCGTTTCCCGTATTATTTATGCAGTACGCCATCTTTTATAAAGTTATGGCGTCGTGATGCTCATGAAATGACGTCACGACGTCATGCCATTATGAATAAACATAAACATTGACTGCGAAATATAAAATGATTGGCACTTAGCGTGTAGCAGAAACCAATTCCTTGATAAAGGCCTTGTGCCGAAACGTCGGAAAAGTGGGTTTCTGTTTTTTTGCCGAATTGTTCAACATGGTATATAAAGAGACACCCCCTTCGCACACCGACCCCTCCAAAGTTAATTGTACATGTATAATCATGATGATTTACATGAGACTATGGTGTGCCAAATATTCACTCTATTTTCGACACACGTGTAGCTCCAGACCAGACAGCAACCCCACCACAGAATCAGGATCTCCACTGTTTATACCATCGGCGATTTAATTCATGTAAATGTAATGCCGCTAGTACACAATACAGACCATGACACCGCCGCGGAAACCCGCCAACCATTCAGGAGCTACACTGGCCACATAGTAAAATTGGTTTCAGTTCGTTATAAATGAATAATATAGTCTTAAAATAGCTTATCAAACAGGGGAGATAACACGTACTATATTGTCTTTAGGATAATAACTCAAATAACTCAAACTCATGTGTATGGTGCATTGTTTTACAGAACAAATACGCACGGATACGCGTACAAGTAAAATGCATGTACAAGTATTCAAACCGCATATCAGTAACAACAGATTCTGTCTTCGCGACAGATATCAGGAACAGCAGATTCTGTTTTCGTGACAGCTATCAGGCAAAAAAAGATTATGTCTTTATGACAGATGTCAGGAAAACAGATTATGTCTTCGTAACAGATATCAGGAAAAGCTGATTCTGTCTTCGCGACAAATCTCATGAAAAACAGATTCTGTCTTCGTGACAGATATCATTAAAATCAGATGCTGTTTTCATGTCAGTTATCAGGAAAAGCAGATTCTGTCTTCGCGACAAATCTCAGGAAAAACATATACTGTCTTCGTGACATATATCAGGACAATCAGATGATGTATTTGCAACAGACATCTGGACAAACAGATTCTGTCTTCACGACAGACATCAGGAAAAACAGACACTGTCTTCGTGACAGATATCTTGAAAACCCGATTCTGTCTTCGTGACAGATATCATGAAAACCCGATTCTGTCTTCGTGACAAATATCAGAAAAGCAGATGCCGTCTTCATAACAGATATCAAGAAAACATATTCTGTCTTCGTGATAGATATCAGGAAAGACAGACACGGTCTTCGTGACAGATATTGGGATAAACAGTTTCTGTCTTCGTAACATATATCAGGAAAACAGATTCTGTCTGCGCAACAGATCTTAGATATCGATCATATTTTTCCAAACTTCAGAAGTTTCCATATAACTGCAAATTGCCATTTAAATCAAACCATTAATAATATGCGACAGATGACGGATATCAGGAAAATCAGATTCTGTCTTCGTGACAGATATAGGGAAAAGCAGATTGAGTCTTCGCGACAGATATCATAAAATCAGATGCTGTTTTCGTATCAGATATCAGGACAAACAGATTCTATTTCCACGACAGATATCAGGAAAAACAGACAATGTGTTCGTGACAGATATCAGGATAAACAGGATAAACATATTCTGTCTATGTAACAGATATCAGGAAAAACATATTCTGTCTGCGTGACAGATCTTAGATATCGATCATATTTTTCTAAAATTAATAAGTTTCCAAAAATTCAAATATCATGTTCGCATGTACATGTAAATTTCCATTTAAATCAAGCCATTATTTGGTTTTACCAATTAAAGGTACATACCCACTCAGTAGGCACAAAATGTTCATATATCTGAGACATTATCTGAGACATTTTCTGGCAAAATAAATATTCATTAACTGTTACCCCACGTATTGATTGGCATTATTATACATTTTATATCGGACGTAATTTTCCACACTGATTTCAGGGGCGATAACCGTGTTTTCTTAAAATGTTAACCGACATTACTAATTATTCACTGTATTTATTGTTTGATGTGCAATTATAATAACTTGTAATCTGTCGAAAATATTAGTTTTCAGGTGACTCATTTAATTAGCATAAATAATTAAAAAATACCGTGCCTCATTTGCATATGAAAATAGCCTGATACCAACGCGCGTCACTAACTGTAAAATATATATTACTAAATGATTATATCAATATAGTGGGCATTCGTAATTTTTTAGAACTGGTGGAATAGTGACACAATTATACACTTATTTAATTCCTATAAAGAACATGTTTGTTTGTGCCCACTAAGTGGGCATGTACCTTTAAAGGCAGCAGTGTATCACCAGACCAGACTGCGTGGATGCGCCGGCTGATCAGACCCTGCACTGTCTACCATTATGTCAGTAATGACTTGTGCGTAGCTGTGACTGGAAGGATGAGATTGTGCGATGGGTTGTGCGATACATGTAGGTGTAGAGCCTGATCTGACTGCGCGGATGCGTAGGCTGATCTGGTTCTGTATTATTTGCCATTCAGTCAATAATAACCTGTCCCACTGCAAACCAATACTATACAGACCCCGACACCGCCGCGGAAACCCGCCAACCATTCAGGAGCTACACTGGCCACATAGTAAAATTGGTTCCAGTTTGTCGTAAATGAATAATATAGTCTTACAACAGCTTATCAACCAGGGGAGATAACACCTAACTATAGTGTCTGTATGATAATATCGAGTTTTCTTCCTTTACTCAAATGATATTTTTAATGTGAACAATCTAAATCTTACATTGTCGCTGTACTAAATCTAGACACATGTGTATGATGCATTGCACATACGTCACGGATACGCGTACATGTAAAATGCAGATTCATTCTTCGCGACAGATCTCAGAAAAAAGCATTTTCTGTTTTCGTGGCAGATATCAGGAAAAACAGAATCAGGATTAGCAGATTCTGTCTTCACGACACATCGTAGATTCTGTATTCACGACAGATATCTGGAAAAACACATTCTGTCTTCGTGACAGTTATCAGGAAAGACAAATTTTGTCTTCGTAACAGATCTCAGGAAAAACAGATTGTGTCTTCGTGACAGATCTCAGAAAATTTAGATTCTGTCTTCGCGACCGATATCAGGTAAGACAGATTATGTCTTCGTGACTGAAGGAAAACGTATTCTGTCTTCATGATATATATCAGGAAAAACAGATTCTGTCTACGTTATGGATATCCGGAAAAGCAGTTTATGTCTTCGTAACAGATATAAGGAAAAACAGATTATGTCTGCGCGACATATCTTAGATATCAATCACATTTTTCCGAAATTCAGAAATTTCCAAAAATACAAATATCATGTACACATGTAAATAAAGCGATTATTTTCATTTACAAATTAAATTAAATTAAAGGCAGCGGTATAGCGCCAGACAAGACTGCGTGGATGCGTGGACTCATCAGGCCCTGCACTGTTTACCATTATTTCAGTAATAACTTGTGTGTAGCTGTGACAGGAAGGATGAGCTATATGTGTAGTGTGATACCGGTACCGGCTTATAGGGATAGTCCATTTCGTGTTATTGCTTCCAGTATGTCGAAAATGTCAATAGATTTTCTATTCTGAGAACAGAAACCGAAACCATAGATTGAATTCATGCACCGAACCATGGAGTTACGAATCTCGAATAATCGAATATGGCGTTGTCTTCTTATTCTTACCATCACACAGAGATAACTATATGTGTACATGCTGTATCCATTGTATTCGTTAACCTGTATATGAGTGTGTTGAGCAGCGGCCGGTCACGACGGGTTCAAAGTCAGGAATATCGTATATATCAGTCATGTACAGTCGTATATATCAGTCATGTACAGTCGGGATATCATTTAGGCGAGTAAATGTCACTTGTGGGGTTAACCATATTATCACGAGTTGCTAACTCCGAAGAAACGTCATAATTTCCGTAAATAACGTCAAATGCTGACGAAAAAAATAAGAACATACGTGGAATTAATTCCGTGAGTGTTCTGATTTGTCGTGTCAACGTTTGGCGTCATTTACAAAAGATACTCACGCAGATATGTCGCTGCGTCTGGAGAAAAGGGACGTATGTGCTTTTCGACCTGTGTAGATCCAGATCAGCCTGTGCATCCGCATTTGCACTGCTCGTCATTCCATCAACGAAACATCCGTCATCCTTCTAACAAGCAATATATACATCATCATCAGTTACAGCAGTGTGCTATTTGATCAGGAGCTACACTGGCCACACATGTCATAAGCCCCATTCCTCCAGTCACAGCCACATATATTTGCGATGATTTCCATAGATGATATCGTATATATATTCTCATACAATGACCTTATTTAGACTCTCGGTGAGAAAAGTTACCTTACAACGTGTATGACCAACATATATCCAAATCAGTTTGCCCATCCACGCAGTCTGATTAGTGTTCACACTGGTAGCCATTCCACCAATATAACGATGTAATAATGAATACCAATTGGTGATCAGTATATCGGCTGTACGAGTACATCAATACTGATCAGGGTATAAACCGGTAAAACAATGTTAGATTAGTTAAATGGACGCCAGCGTGGATATTGGTCAGAATGTACGGATATAACACTGTTATGGAGTTATGCTGGTTACACGCATCGATAGTCATGACTCTATTGACTGTGAGAGTACAATGATGATGATCAGGGTATACACTGACCATACCTCTCCTCAAGGTCGTTTTATCAGCCAGCGGCCATTATTTATCATGTAATACACAGTTAACGCTCGATTTCCACGAATTAAAGATCCATATCTTAAGGAGAATACCCGTGACCCTTCTAAAAAGTAATATAGATCGCAATGATTAGGCTACAGGAGTCTGCTATTTGATCAGGAGCTACACTGGTCGCACATGTCATTAGCCCCATTTCTCCAGTCACATCCACATATATTTGTGAATATTTCCACAAACGATAAAGTAGATATTCTCATACAATACCCGTAGTTGGACTGTCGGTGGGAAAAGGCACCTGACAACCAACGTGTATGACCAGCATAGATCGAAATCAGTTTGCGCATCCACGCAGTCTGATTAATGTAAGGCTTGAAACTTAAATGAACTGAAATATGCATGGACTCAAATGACGTCCTATGTAAAATTACATATCAACTTTACTTATAATAATTCCAAATTTATTGTTTTTAATTTGTTGTTTTCTTCCATTACTTTCTCGTGTGAAAATGGCATTGCTGTTGAACGGACGTGACGCTCCAATAAATGAATCAACCAGCCAGCCAGCCAGCCAGCCAGCCAGCCAACCAACCAACCAACCAACCAACCAACCAACCAACCAACCAACCAATCAACCAACCAACCAACCACCAACCAACCAACCAACCAACCAATCAATCATGAAACCTTTCATATTGCCGATAGTTGTGGACAGAGCATTCCTGACTGGAGATCCCAGGGTATAAGCGTGCTACATGTATGGCATGCATCCACCATTGTTTCTGTAGATCCGGGCCAGTATAACAGGCACACATTTCACTAAAGTTCGTACGGTAGACCAGCATGCTGGTCAGTGCAAAAATAATATTTACAAAAAAGTCGGTCTTAGCGGCCCATTTGGGGAAATCTATGGTGGTTGTTCACAGTTGTGCACTAGTAAATTGCAAACCACTCTGAAACAAATGACCTTCATGTGACCTTTAGGGATGGACCTTGGTCTAGGGGATATGACATTGGACTTCTATACCGGAGGCTATGAGTCGTGATACTCAAATAAATGTTTTGAAATCTTTGTACGAACACATGCATAGCACGAAGTTTAGTGAAATATGCGTCTAGTTTGTGAACACAACAACATATAGCCATAGATTGGTCTGATCCATCGGGTCAAATTGTATTTGAGAGGATTTCAGCAAGGTCTTAAACTGACGGCAAGGTCAGGGACACATTGGTTTCCCGCCGAGATGTTTATGTAGTTATTTTGTCAGGCGAAATGAGCAATGTGGGCATACACCATTCAGTGATTTACGGCTCTGTTATATGTTAACCCTTAGAGTGCGGGAAATATAAATTGTCGTCTGCTGTTTTGTTGTAGTTTGTTTCATTCTCAATAAAAAACGTGGTTTTACAAGACTTTAGAATTGGAAATGATTATAAAATGTTTTCAACCAATTTTTTGTCAGAAAAAAAAGGAAATTCAACCACAGACGACAATTTTATTTCAGCATTGTAAGGGTTAGTTTATGACCTTGCTGGATATCAAATACGACCAATCCCACTGGGACAGACACACTATAAACCAGTAAGTGTCATTCATAATTTATTCACAAAATAAAAGAAACTAAAAACAAGTAATAGCAAATAACATACAATCATATCAATATAGTGAGTTATTTGTTTTTGCCAATATAATTTCCATGTATTTCAATCAAAGCGACGTGTTCTATACAGTGTTGTTAACAATAAAACCAAAGGGTTCTTTGTTTTATACGTTAACAATAAAGATGTAAAGATGTAAAATTGTGGCATCTGGATATGTTTAGCATGAATATTTGTAACACTAAATTTTATTTAAAACATTTAGCGCCAAATGTTTTAGGGTACATTTCTTTGTATACATCAGGCTATTAATTATCACTCGTGTAACATTCTCTATTACATGTACGGACGTATGGTAGAGGATGTTACATGAGGGATGGTTTAATACGATATTTATTATACGAGTTTATTGATTTCATTATGACATATGTGAACGAGTTTAATAAATACCGTATATTAAATCAGCACAAATCTTACATTCAATTTATAGCAAGACCATACGTTGTATTGCGCTGCTGCATCAGTCACATATCGCTTCCGTAGTAGATATCGCAGTTACATATTTATTTATTACACTAGTGTAATTATGATGTTTAATACACAGAGCTGTCACATTGTAACTGCCAACTGTATGCAATAAGGAATGATAACATAACAGTGTTAGAAGAGAACACAGCAAACTTACTGACATGTGACAAGTTAATACACACATGGCCTTTGCCACCAAACATAACATACATGTATCAGTCTGATCAGGGTATACATTATACATTGCCGACTCATGTTTCTGGTTACAAGTATACATTGATGGGTTGTACATTCTCAGGCTGTTAATTACAGTATTACTGAATACTTCCGAGGTATTTTCCCGAACGTCAGTGTCACGTGACACATCATAGCAGGAACAATACAAGGGAAGTAACCCTGTTTATTCGTGAGAAACCCGGATCTAACAACTCACGCGCGTTTTTATCGTAATTTGGTTGTGGATATTTATTAGTAGTTTGTGCCTGTTCAGTGCCACATTTACTCCAGTTTTGTGGCATTTTCGCAGAGCTGGTGAAAATCTGAATGTTCAGGCATTTGCGAAAATTGGGTGAAGGTTAATAAAGTTAGGTCTTAATCGTATGTCACAGACACTAGACAATTCTGGTGTTTCATCGTTCTACTCAAATGCCGAAACATTCTTGTTTTAATTGTTCTAAAAAACGCCAAAAAATTCTACCAAAACAAAATTCCAAAAGAAGGTTCTATCTAACTACAGCTGAGCAATATCGGGAAAATTCCGGTTCGTGTCCGGTGTAATGAACTTTGGAAAAATCCGGGCATCTCACGCATAAACTGACGTTTTTATGTCCACGATGGATTCTCTGTCCCTAGCTCATGTGCGTGGGGACAACTAGTACGTTGTCTAGCAACTGGTGATGATTGTGCTGTATCTCATTTAAATATTTAGATATTAAAAGTTGATTACGTGCAAGCACGAGATAACTTATACAAATGATTTCGTTTTCATGGAGACGTAAGGGTGACCCTTAATGTGGGAGGAAACCGGAGTAGCTCCCCCTGGGTGAATATGGGACTCGATAACTCACATATGTATGCCACCGCTAAGAAAGTGAATATTTTCACACACAACAATCACATATTTCACTCAGTTTTCGACAACGTCACAGTAGTATATTACAAATGCATGCATTACCCCCCAATAAAAGTATCCGATTTTGAGAGGTTACGCTGTATTTACAAACATAACGTTGTCTCTTGTAACCGTCTACGTCATTAGCTGACTAGTCACCCATCAAAGTGTCACGTGGCGGCGTCCATTGCTGTGACGTCACCGGACACCGCCGTCAGCGACGCCAATAGGCGGACACACGTCCGTAAATGACGTAGCTAGTTACACATGTTAACAAGAGCTAACAACCCATACCGGCTATACTCAATACCAGAAACATGACACCATGGCAACGGTTAGGTAGCATGGAATATTCTCCATTTATATTAAGTGTACATGTATATATATATAATTATATAATATGCAGAAATTATCTTATAAATACTTAATTAGATTAAGAAACAATTCCGTAATATTAAGAAAATAAATATCGGAAACTTTGGATCAATTCCGTATCTTTTGTCATCTTTAACTATTTCAACAATACTTCTGAAATGAAAAAGGTATATATCCCTAAATCCTTTTTTGTTGGAGTGATGTGAAAATGGAGATACCTCCAGTTCAGACGCCAAATACTGAACCTACAACGTGAACATTCTTATACAGTGGAACCTCTCCAAACCGGACAGTCTGGCAGGTACCCAGTGTGTCCGGTTTGGAGAGGTTCCACTGGAGATCAGACATTTAAGTACTCCATGACAAATTATAGTGCAGTGCAATCACGAGAAGTCATTATATCAGAGGTACATAACAATGACACACATCTGAATTAAACATCCAAATTTTCCCGAGTGTCCTGTTTAGTGAGGTTTCACTGTATCTATGGCCAGTCCATGATATATTTTACTTTCACATTAGTGTATTTCACCAATATTAAACTGGCGCGGAAGAGATAAAAATTCCTTCGGCAAATGACGTCGAACTTTGACAAACTCCTTAGAGAACATGCGAACGTATGTGCTCTGATATTTTGTGGCAATTTCCGATGCAATTTACGGACGATATCCGAGATATTTTACGAAATTCTGAGATACGCTACAAGCCAAAACCCCTCTTGACTGATACTAACATGTATAGGATACACAGATATACATACACGCGTAAAAATGCTAAAAGGCAAACACAAATAAAGATAATATAATCGATGGTAGGTTCAATTTATTATGATTTTCGACACTATGTTAGAAAATTGCCGATTGTTGCTGGTCACTTCAGAAGTTGGATGAATATTGTATTTGCAAAACTATATGGAGTCAGTAGAATAAGGGGACTAACTCTGTACTGGAAATAGGCATTTTGACTTCATAAAACGTTCCTGGTTTCGCTGAAATAAATGGTCGACCTCTAGATTTCTTTTGAAAGTTATATGTTTATGAAAATGACGTTTAGAATATTCATAAATACATACAGCGTCATCTTTGGTGCACTACATTATGAGAAAACTTAGTCGGTATGGGTCTACCACTGTCCGCCATTATTGAGGTGAAGTATATATTTACTATCTTGCCACGCCTATTGAACGGGTCAGTCAATTTACCCTTTGAGACACACACTCGCGCATGCGCTAGTTTTAACCGGAATAGCGGGGCCATGTGCGGCGCACATCATACTGTGATATATTTATGGCAGATTTGTTGTAGAACAGACAGTACCGTAGGCTAGTCAAAGTTGCTGGGCTATGTGGTACTCACAGAGTCTGAACGTGCTCTGAACAAGTTTACTGAAAGTCCGATTCGGCACAGAGAAAAAAGAGAGAGACGACTCTGTCCATAATCTGACTGTTATGAAACTTTCTCAGAGCAACTTCGGACAAATGTGGTCATCTCTGGTTGACAGCCATTGCGAGACACCGGACACTGCTCACGTGTGTGTTTTTTAGTGTGATCACTGTAATACTAGGAGACGTGATGGACGTAACATACCTTCCCGGGGCTCTGTCCATATTCAGACTTCTGCACTACAAAAGGCGAGGAGTTCTATCGACCCTGAGAGGCAAACCATACCATGCTGTCTACCTTGTTTCTGTTCCGAGTTTTCATGGGCGAGAAACGATTGCTGCTATAACGTCACAACTTCGTCACTGGAGATTATTGCTGAGTTTCAAGCGGCGGTTGAATATATGTCAGACTCCTATATGTTCGTGGGCGGTCGGCGGTTGTCCATCCACACAGACAACACTACCTTTTTTTCCAAAATTCAGAAATTTCCAAAAATTCAAATATCATGTTCGCATGTAAACTGCCATTTAAATCAAGCCATTATTTTGTTTTACCAATTAAAGGCAGCGGTGTAGCGCCAGACCAGACTGCGTGGATGCGCGGGCTGATCATGCTCTGCACTGTTTATCATTATGTCAGTAATAACTTGTGTGTAGCTGTGACTGGAATGATGGGCTATATGGGTCGTGCGATCAGTGTAGAGCCTGATCAGACTGCTCGGATGCCCAGGCTGATCTGGTTCTTCATTATTTGCCATTCAGTTAGTCATAGCATGTCCTACTGCAAACAAGCATTATACGTATATACCTATATCGGACTGTAGTAATGTGCTGAGTGACCAGGGTCTGCACTGACCGCCTACGCCATGGGCCCCCCTTCACCATTCAACGCTACATATATCCGTAGATGTTTTCAATACTGTTATATATAATATATTATATATATGGTGGCCGGACTAGCTCAGTAGGTACATTTTCGGAATGCGGATCAGGAGACGCCTGGTTCGATTCCCACCTCCACCCGCTCCGAATGGCCGATTCGGCGTGTCCTTGGGCAAGATAACTTCGTGCTAGCCTAGTCCTATCGGATGGGGACTTAAATAGTCGGTCCCGACATGCAAGGTCATCGAGCCAGTGCCGTCGTTAAATCAAAGCATTTACATTTACAATACTGTTATGTCGATTCACAAACATTCGTCGATGTATGTCTGGCGGCCACTGCAGCAGTTGTGCATGTACTTCAACTTAGTATGCTATTATATCTATACATATAATATGTAGCTCTTCGCTGTGGATGACGCCGTTGGTATGCGGTGTCGGCCCAAATCAGCACGCGCTCCCACGATCAGGGTCTGCATGATTTCCAACATGTCGTTTGTCAGCTGCGCAATCCTTTTGTTTATAACGTTATGGCGTCGTGATGCTCATGCAGTAACGTCACGACGTCATGGCGTTATGAATAAATATAAGCATTGATTGTGAAATATAAAATGGATGCCACATAGCGTTTAGTAGAAACCAATTTAGGGGATAACCATGCTTTGTTTTTCAATTTGGAGCGGTATGTGGGAGGTTTTATGGTCTGTGAATCAGTTTTACGGCGGCGCTTTAGCGGAGCCGTAAAACTGATTCTCAGATCATAAAACCTCACACATACCGCTCCAAATCGAAGCAAAGCATGGTTATCCCCATTCTAATACACTTAGTGTGCACCCCGCTTTCTTCAACGTCGTAGCATATCATGAACAGTGACATTTTTTCAATACGTCAGCAGGTTGTTGTCGTCATCGATTACCACCTCACACCAAATGAATTTGAAGAAATGTAGCTCCGCCGAAGAATATTCCCATTTCAAATTGAGATTAACGGGACTTTTTCTAAGACATGTATAAATTTATTCAACTGTAATGTTTCTTTTAACGATTGTATTGCTTTTATATATGTAGTTGCAACTGTTATTTGCTTTTATTCATTTAAAGATATGCCAACATTTCTGCATTTCGTTCGTGTGATTTTTACAAAGGAAATGTCAACAATTTGTGTCAACAGGCCTAGGACTTCCCTGGATTTACGCCTAATTCAGGTGATTACCCATCTGCAATACAGTTTATTGTGTATAGTCATGTATGTGCATATTGGAATTGGTAAAGCTATAGGCTGGTACTGGCATATTGCAGTAGGGGTGGTAACGTTACGGTCATTATAGGGGCACTATGGTAACATGGTCAGTATAGGGGCAGAATAATGGCCAATATAGGGGCACTTATAAACATGCCATATAAACACTCACATCTATTTGTAACACTGGTACGTATATAAGGGGACACTTGTATGTCTACCAAGAGTTGAGATAAAGGATATTATGGCATTTGTAACCAGTATGAGCACAGAACAGCGTGCCTAACAGTACTAGTGTAACACTAACGCTAACGCCATGTAAAGGCTAACGTCGAGCGATAACCTAGTATGTATAGTGAACGAGGGAACCATTGTACATGTGTCACAGTTATAACAATGGACATTACGACATTTGTCACCTGTGTAGCTCCAGACCAGCCTGTGTAACATCACAATCTAAAACAACTACATGTATATGACAATTATACTGTGCTGTATGTGACAAATATTGGCATGTAGTTACATTCGCGACACTAAAATGGTCCAAATATGGGAACTTATGTACATGTAGTATATCATAAGGAGGCGACGGGTGGTAACCTTACTGGTCCGCATAGGGGCCCTCGGGTAACATGGACCATATAGGAGCACTAAAATGGTCCCAACAGGGGCACATATGTACATGTAGTATATCATACAGGAGACGGCGGGTGGGAACCTTACTGGTCCGTATAGGGGCCCTCGGGTAACATGGTCAGTATAGGGGCACTTAAATGGTCACAATAGGGGCACATGTGTACATGTAGTATATCATACAGGAGGCGACGTGTGGGAACCTTACTGGCCTGTATAGGGGCCCTCGGGTAACATGGTCAGTATAGGGGCACTTAAATGGTCACAATAGGGGCACATGTGTACATGTAGTATATCATACAGGAGACGACGGGTGGGAACCTTACTGGTCCGTATAGGGGACCTCGGGTAACATGGTCAGTATAGGGGCACTTAAATGGTCAAAATAGGGGCACATGTGTACATGTAGTATATCATACAGGAGGCGACGGGTGGGAACCTTACTGGTCTGTATAGGGGCCCTCGGGTAACATGGTCAGTATAGGGGCACTTAAATGATCACAATAGGGGCACATGCGTACATGTATTATATCATACAGGAGACGACGGGTGGGAACCTTACTGGTCCGTATAGGGGCCCTTGGGTAACATGGTCAGCATAGGGACACTTAAATGGTCACACTAGGGGCACATGTGTACATGTAGTATATCATACAGGAGACGACGGGTGGGAACCTTACTGGTCCGTATAGGGGCCCTGGGATAACATGGTCAGTATAGGGGCAGTTAAATGGTCACAATAGGGGCACATGTGTACATGTAGTGTATCATACAGGAGACGGCGGGTGGGAACCTTACTGGTCCGTATAGGGGCCCTCGGGTAACCTGGTCAGTATAGGGGAACTTGGACGGTCACAATAGGGGCACATGCGTACATGTAAACCAGTGTAAACCTATCGCACCTCTAAACATATACGACATACACTTCTATTTCAGAGAAGAGTGAAAACTCTGTATGTCTCTCTCTCTGTCTCTCTGTCCCTATCGTGACCATTTAAGTGCCCCTATACTGACCATGTTACCAGAGGGCCCCTATACAGACCAGTATGGTTCCCACCCGTCGTCTCCTGTATGATGATTACCACATGTACACATGTGCCCCTATTGTGACCATTTAAGGTCCCCTATACTGACCATGTTACCATAGGGCCCCTATATGGACCAGTAAGGTTCCCACCCGTCGCCTCCTGTATGATATACTACATGTACACATGTGCCCCTATTCTGACCATTTAAGTGCCCCTATACTGACCATGTTACCCGAGGGCCCCTATACGGAACAGTAAAGGTTACCACCCGTCGTCTCCTGTATGATATACTACATGTACACTGTGTCCCCTATTGTGACCATTTAAGTGCCCCTACTGACCATGTTGCCCGAGGGCCCCTATATAGACCATTAAGGTGTCTACCCGTCGTCTCCTGTATGACATACTACATGTACACATGTGCCCCTATTGTGACCATTTAAGAGCCCCTATACTGAGCATGTTATCCGAGGGCCCCCTATACAGACAGTAAGGTTCCCACCCGTCGCCTCCTGTATGATATACTACATGTACACATGTGCCCCTATTGGGACCATTTAAGTGCCCCTATACTGACCATGTTACCATAGGGCCCCTATACGGACCAGTAAGGTTCCCAACCGTCGCCTCCTGTATGATATACTACATGTACACATGTGCCCCTATTCTGTGCCCCATTTAAGTGCCCCTATACTGACCATGTTGCATCTGCACGGACAATCCACTATGTTGAATAATTATATGCACTTTACGTTCACATATTTCGATATGGATGTTTATTAATATTAAGTAATTTCATATAGTTAATATAAATAAAAAAATAGTATCACCCACCAGTCTTGTGTATCAAACCATTCGTGCTACGCAGACCAGAATAAACTCAAAGAACCTGCTCAAATCCGACCGGCTGTGGTTCTGTTTGTGAACACTGTAGACCCTGATCAACCTGCACATAAACTGTAGTCAGTGTATATCCTGATCAGAATGCGCATCGGTATCACACCTGCTACTAGATTCAATTGGCCTTGTGTGGCGAGTATAGGTCCTGATAAGAGGGCACAGTGTTGCTCTCCGCTTATGACCCGTCGGCGATCGGCCGGGGTTGGCTCCATATAGCTGCTCCATATTCTCGAACATTATATAGAGAATAGTAGGTTAGTGCCGTGAATGGGAAAACAATATCTGGCAAGGCTTAGGAAACGGGATGGGCGAGGCTCTGCCGAGCACATCACGTTTCCGTGCCGCGCCAGATATTTTTCGAATTACGGTACTAACCTATTATTCTATTTATCCCGTCAACACCTACAAATTGCTTTAAAATGCAAAAAAATAGCCCCAGTCACCGCACATATTGATACGCAGTGATTATGTCGTATTGACAGGATATCAAAAATGTTCCACGGCACAGTGTTTCACGGCACATACGCACTGTGTTGATGGGATTACATGCAAATTATCAGACATTTCTAACATGTTGCTGGTTGTATAATTAACAGTACATCACTTATTCAGACGACACAAATGTTCTGCCATTGGGAAATAGTTTTTGTCTAGCCCGTGTGCGGAAAGCGAGACATAGTGATCACAATGGCGTCCGGGTATCCGTACGCGCGTGCGTGCGTTCGTCCGTCCGAAATATGTGTTAAGGTTTTTAAATACATTATATCTCTGCAGTCCTAAGTCACATTGACTTGAAACATCTTATGCTTATTAGTCATCATCAATACATGCATGATGTGTCCCACTCAAGTGACCCATGTTTCCAATGTCAAGGTCATATGACGTAGAAGTTTGCGGTTAAATTGTCCATGTGCGTCAACTTAGTACATGTATGTTATTGGATCTATACATATACTATGTGGTTTTTCGCTGTGGATGACGTGGTTGGTATGCGGTGTCGGCCTGATCAGCACGCTCTCCCGCATACTATCTCTGTAATCGTAAGTCAGCTTTGCTTCAAACTTCGTATGAGTATGGGTCATCATCCATATATTCATTATGTGTCCCACTCATGCAGCCCCTGTGCCACAAGGTGAAGGTCAAATGACTTAGAAGTTTTTGTTATTTTTTTTACCAAATTTGCGTTAAACGTTTCACATACCTACTATCTCTGTAACCGTAAGTTAAATTTGCTTGAAACTTCGTATGCTTATTGGTCATATTCCATATATTCATTCTGTGTCCCACTCATGCGGCCCATGTGCCCCAAGGTCAATGTCAACTGAGTTAGAAGTTCACCTTGTTAGTAAGGCAAATTTGTAAATTTTTGTTTCCTTTTTCAATAACTCACCAACCGCTTCACAAATTTCTATAATATTTGGCCATTATGTGTGTCTAGGGATGGTGCATTGTTTTGCATACTACCCATGTTCGACCGCCCAAGGTCAAGGACGCTAAATACTTGATTGCTTTTTTTATCGCGACTGGCCACGACGGGTTCAAAGTCAGGAGTATATCATTTAGGATATCGGGATATCATTTACGCGAGTGAATGTCACTTGTGGGGTTAACCACATTATCTCAAGTTACTGACTCCGAAGAAACGCCATGTTTTCCTTAAATGACGTCAAATGCTAACAAAATAAGAACATATGTGGGATTAATTTTGTGGGTGTTCTGATTCGTCGTGTCAACGTTTGGCGTCATTTACAGAAGACACTCACGCAGATTTGTGTCTGTGACTGGAGAAATTGGACTTATGGGCTTTTAGACCTGTGTAGATCCAGATCAGCCTGTGCAACCCTACATTTGAGGATTTGCACCATTCGTGTGTTTTTTTAGATCGGTGAACGATCACAATTGGACTTTGTATGGTTGGAGTTGCTAATGTATATGGTCATGGTGCACGACTTTAGTTTGAGCTGGCGATCAGTTATTGGTCAAATATGACCGATAATCCACGCCGGACGGCCTCCGATTCTGTGTGAGATTCTTTCGTACACGCACATTTCGCTTTGGATGGGGTATACAAAATGCGAATAACTGAATAAATGCTGGAAACAGCGATTTGACGTGAATATATTCACACATCTAATACCATTATCGATTGCCAGAGACAGAAGTCATACATTTATTCGATGTTTATTGTGTTTGTGCTAGCCGGAAAAGAGAGGGCTCTTTCTATAATAGCCATATTGATACTCACCTTTATAAATAGAATATGGTACTGTACGATACCAAGTGGTTGGGGTAATGGGATTCTTTTAATAGGCATTTTTTTGTGTCTTCCACCTGTGCCCGTAGTTGGACTCTCGGTGGGAAAAGACACCTGACAACCAACGTGTATGACCAGCAGAGATCCAAATCAGTTTGTGCATCCACGCAGTCTGATCAATGTCTACACTGGTAGCCATTAAAAGCGCTGATGACTTTATTGACTGTGAGATTACAATGATGATGATCAGAGTTTGCACGGGCCATACCTCTCCCAAATGTCGTTTTGTAATACACATTTAAAGCTCGAGATCCAAATTAGTTTGCCCATCCACGCAGTCTGATCAATGTCTACACTGGTAGCCATTCAACCAATATAACGTTGTGATAATGAATACCAATTTGTGATCAGTATATTGGCTGTACAAGTACATGAATCATGATCAGGGTATACACTGGTAAAACAATGTTAGATTGGTTGAATGGAGGCCAGCGTAGGCATTGGTCAGACTGCACGGATATCCAAACTGTACTGGAACTATGTTGGTCACATACATGAATAGCCATGACTATATCGACTGTGAGATGATGATCAGGATATACACTGGCCATACTTCTCCCCAATGTCGTTTTATCAGCCAGCGTCCCTTATTTATCATGTAATGCACAGTTAAAGCTCGATTTCCACAAATTAAGTATCCATGTCTTAAGGAGAATATCAGAAACTTTGTTATTTTCTATTTATTTCTGTTAATCTAGTACTGGATAAGATGAAAAGACTTGAAAACTACATGTGAAAATACCAAGTGGTTAAACAATTACAAAGGCTTGAAACTTAAATGAACCGAAATATGCATGGACTCAAATGGACGTCATTTACATATAAACTTTAATTATATTAATTCCAATTTATTGTTTTTAATTTGTAGTTTTTCTCGTGTGAAAATGGCATTGCTGTTGAACGGACGTACCAGCCAGCCAGCCAGCCAGCCAGCCAGCCAACCAACCAACCAACCAATCATCCAACCAACCAATCAATCATGAAACCTTTCATATTGTCAATAGTTGTGGACAGAGCATTACTGACTAGAGATCCCAGGGTATAAGCGTGACATAATGTCAATAGTTATGGACAGAGCATTACTGACTGGAAATTCCTGGCCAATATAACTGGCACCCATTTCACTAAAGTTCGTTCGATAGACCAGCATGCTGGTCAGTGCAAAAATAATATTTACAAACAAAATCGGTATTAGCGGCCGATTTGGGGAAATCTATGGTGGGTTTGTTCACAGTTGTGTATCATTAATGACCTCCACATGTCGGTGGGAAATAGTAGTACTAGTGAATCCACTGTGAAACAAATGACCTTCATGTGACCTTTGTCTAGGGCATATGACATTGGACTTCAATACCGGTACGAGTACAATCCTCACCATAGTCGTGAAACCCAAATAAATGTATAGAAATCTTTGTACTAACACATGCATAGCACGAAGTTTAGTGAAATATACTTCTAGTTTGTGACTGTCACCAGAACACATGCATAGCACGAAGTTTAGTGAAATATGCGTCTAGTTTGTAACTGCCACCACAATATCATATCGCCATTGATTGGTCTGATCCATGGGGTCAAATAAAGGTCAAATTATCTTGGAGAGGATTTCAGCAAGGTCATAAACTGACGGCAAGGTCAGGGACACATTGGTCTCTCGCCGAAATATTTATTTTCTCAGGTGAAATGTGGGGCTACACCATTCAGTGATTTACGTCTCTGTTGTATGTTAACCATTAGCATGCGGGAAACATAAATTGACATCTGCTGTTGTGTTATTTTTTTGTCTTCTCTCTCAATAAAAAACATGGTATTACGACATATTAGAATACTTCCCATTGAAAATCATTCTAAAATGTTGTCAAACCAGTTGTTATGAGAAAAAAAGGAAAACAAAAATTCAACAGCAGACGACAATTTTATTTCAACATTGTAAGGGTTAGTTTATGACCTTGCTGGACGTCAAACACGACCAATCCCACTGGGACAAACACACTATAAACCAGTAAGTGTCATTCATAATTTATTCACACAAGAAAAGAAACAAAAAACAAGTAATAGCAAATACCATACAATCATATCAATATAGTGAGTTATTTGTTCTTGCCAATATAATTTCCATGTATTTCAATCAAAGCGACGTGTTCTATACATTGTTGTTGACAATAAAATCATTAGGGTTCTTCGTTTTATACGTTAACAATAAAGATGTAAAGATGTAAAATTGTGGCATCTGGATCTGTTTAGCAGGAATATTTTTAACACTAAATTATATTTCCAACATTTAACGCCAAATGTTTTAGGGTATATTGATTTGTATACATCAGGCTATCAATTATCACTCGTGTAACATTCTCTAGTATATGTACGGGCACATGGTAGAGGATGTTACATGCGGGGTGATTTAATACGATATTTATTATACGAGTTTACTGATTTCATCATGACACATGTGAACGAGTTTAATAAATACCATATATTAGATGTCGCAGTTACATATTTATTTATTACACTAGTGTAAGTATGATGTTTAATACATATTGTTATCACATTGTAACTGCCAACTGTATGCAATAAGGAATGATAACATAACAGTGTTATAATAAAACACAACACACTTACTGACATGTGACAAGTTAATACACTCATGGCCTTTGCCACCATACATAACATACATGTATCAGTCTGATCAGGATATACATTCTAAATTGCCCACTCATGTTTCTGGTAACAAGTATACATTGATGGGCTGTACATTCTCAGCCTGTTAATTAACTAATTACAGTATTACTTAATACTTCCGATGTATTTACCCGAACGTCAGTGTCACGTGACACATCATAGCAGGAACAATACAAGGAAAGTAACCCTGTTTATTGTGAGAAACCCGGATCTAACAACGCACGTGCATTTTTATCGAAATTTGGTTTTGGATATTTATTAGTAGGTTGTGCCTGTGCAGTGTACTCCAGTTTTGTCGCATTTGCGCAGGGCGGGAAAAAATCTGAATGTTCAGGCGTTTGCGAAAATCTGGTTTGTGATCCAGTGTGACTGTCAACATGGTCAATACATTTAGGTTTTAATCGCCTGGCACAGACACTAGACAATTCGTTTGAATCATCCACACTAAGCCAAGAAATTCTACCAAAACTAAATGCCAAAAGAAGGTTCTATCTAACTCCAGCTGAGCAAAATCAAGAACAAATCCTGTTCATGTCCGGTGTAATGAACTTTGGAAAAATCCGGTCATCTCACGTATAAACTGACGTTTCTATATACACGGTGGATTCTCTGTCCCTAGCTCTTGTACGCGGGGCCAAATAGTACGTAGCCTAGCAACTGGTGACGATTGTGTTGTATCTCGTTTAAATATGTAAATATTAAACTTTGATTACGTACAAGCATGTGTACAGCGGAACCTCTCTAAACCGGACACCAGGGTGTCCGGTTTTGAGAGGTTACACTGTATTTACAAACATAACGTTGTTATTTGTAACCATCTACGTTATTAGCTGACTAGTCACCCATCAAAGCGTCACTTGGCGGCGTCCATTACTTTGACGTCACCGGACCCCGCCGTCAGCGACGCCAATAGGCGGACTCACGTCCGTGAATGACGTAGCTAGTTACACATGTTAACAAGAGCTAACAGCCCATACCAGCTATACTCAATACCAGAAACATGAAACCATGGCAACGGTTGGGTAGCGTGGAATCATCTCCATTTATATTAAGTGTACATGTATATATATAATTATGTAATATGCAAAAAAATACCTCATTGTTTCTTACTAAGATTAATAAACAATGCGATAATTTCCGTAATAGTAAGAAAACAAATATCGAAAACATAGGATCAATTCCGTATTTGTTGTCATCTTTACCGATTTCACACCAATACGTCTGAATATATCGGAAATGGACGAACATTGTCGAATCAATTCCGAAAACTTGTTTCACTTTTGGTAATTTAATAAAAAACTGAAATAAAAAAGGGATATATCTTTAAATCCTTATTTGTTGGAGTGATGTGAAAATGAAGATACCTCATTCACAAGCCAAATACTAAACCTACAACGTGAACATTCTTATACAGTGGAACCTCTCCAAAGCGGACACCTTGGCAGGTCCTCAGGGTTTTCCGGTTTGGAGATGTTCCACTGGAGATCAGATATTTAGGCACTCCATGACAAATTCTAGTGTTTTGCAATCACGAAAAGTCATTATATCAGAGGTAAATATCAATGAAACACATCTGAATTAAACATCCACATTTTGCCCAGTGTCCGGTTTAGTGAGGTTTAACTGTATATATTACCAGTCAATGAGATATTTGACTTTCACATTCGTGTATTTCACCGATATTAAATAAAGAAATAAAGACCTTCGGCAAATGACGTCGAACTTTGGAAAACACCTTTTGTGACAATTTCCGATGCAATTTACGACGATATTCGAGATATTTTACGAAAGTCTGAGATATGCTACACGACAAAGATACCCATGGACTGACACAAACATGCATAGAATACACAGATATACATACACGCGTAAAAAGGCTAAAATGTAAAGACAAACAAAGATAATATAATAGATGGTAGGTTCAATATATTCTGTTTGTGGACACTATGTTAGAAAATTGCCGATTGTTGCTTGTCACTTCAGAAGCTGGATAAATATTGTATTTGCAAAATTATATGGATTAAGTAGAATAAGGGGACTAACTCTGTACTGAAGTTTGACTTCAGAAAATGTTCCTGGGTTCGCTGACTGGGACACATGACGTAATTGGCTTGACCACCGAATTAGTGATTTCAACGTCGTTTCCTATTCGCAAAACTCGCCCAGTGATATAGTCGTATTCTGCTTATCCAATGTCCATGTTTTCTGTTCTCGGTGGTCTGGTTGGGTCAATTTACAAAACTGTCAGTTGTTGGTATTCGTGGTATCATATACAGCAAGTTGAGGACACGTGATGAAACGCCTTGCACAACATCCAGATATAGCTTTTAACAGACCTGAAAATATACGAAGGAGGCTCGTTAAATAAAGAATTCGCAGACATTTGTAAATGTTTGTCATGTATAGTTATTTTGAAGTATCCGCCGTTAGAAATGAGTCAATATTACGAGAGTAATCTCTATTCATTCGGTCTGATGTTGGTTGAACAATTAACTGTCCATTGGCAGCAGAAAGATAATGCTGGAACAGTCGTGATTATTATTATTCTGACGTCACTGTTGCAACTGCAACATTCCGCCAATCTTATCACAGTATTATCACAGTATTATCGTTTATTTTCTGGCTGTTATTTATTGTAACAAAGCTATATCTGGATATATATATGCAAAGTGTGACATTTCCAATATAGTTGCGATGTGATCATTATTTGACATTTTACCTGCGGCACCTAGGCATCAAAATGGAGTGACCATGGCCACGTCTCCTAACTTACATTATTGCAGTATTGACATTGTTATCAGACTGTTTGTCTGTGTGCATCAGTTGATGACCACTGGCACACATCAGACATAAACCATTTCAACAGTACTTATGTCCGATGTTTTACAAACAGTATAGATCCAGATGTGTCGGATCGTATCGAGATATTGACTATCGAAGACGCAGTGCTTAGTATGGCCAACGTAATTGTGGCTGTGACTGGGAAAATGGGGCTTATGGGATTTGTGACCATTGTAACACCTGATCAAATAGCACACGCGCGTAGTCTGATAACAATATATGCTGCTCGTTAGAAGCATTACGGGTGATTCATTTATGGAATGACGAATAGTGCAGGTCCTGATTAGACTGTGCGGATGCACAGGCTGATCTGGATCTACACTGGTCGCAAAATGCATAAGCCATTTGGTATGGAAAACGTTATTGGGTAAAGAAAACGTCAGTAAAGCGTTATTAGGGATGGGATTTGTTACCAATGTAACACGTGATCAAAAACCACACGCATGTAGTCTGATAACAATCGATACTGATAGGTATGAAAAACGTCATTGAAACGTCATTGAAACGTCATTAGATAGGAGAAACATCATTAGGTATCGAAAACGTCATTGAAACGTCATTAGATAGGAGAAACATCATTAAGTATGAAAAACTCCATTATAAATGGTATACGTTATTTGGTATATGCCATTGTGTATGGAAAACGTTATTAGGTATGCGTCATTAGGTATGGAAAACGTCATTAGGTATACGTCATTAGGTATGGAAAACGTCATTAGGTATACGTCATTAGGTATGGAAAACGTCATTAGGTATGGAAAACGTTAAGATGGACGTGTTTCGAAGCGTCGGTCACCGGTAGATATTTAGGACAGGATGGTAACGCCCACGGTCAGAAGTATAACGGCAACACTGGCGACTACAGCCGCCGCCGTGGATGCACATACGCCGATAGCGACTGTCGCCGTCCCCGTCTGCTGAGTATTGCCGGCTGTCCCCGCGTCCTTGGCCAACACGATGAGGGCGTAGGCTTTCAGTGTCGCCCTGTCCACTGTCTTACTAGCGGCGATCGTGATAACCCCAGCATTGGACACTTGAAACACCGTGTCGGTATTGCCCGCAGCTGGTGAAGTAAATACAGATTATTGTTGGTGTATACATTGGTATGTGATACTTACATATATTCGAAAATACTGGGTGCTGGGTGCTGTATTGATGGAATGGCGAACAATGCAGACCCTGGTCAGGTTGATCTGGATCGACACTGGTCACAAAACCTATAAGCCCCATTTCTCAAGTTGCAGTCACATACTAGTATATGATGAAAGGTAAAACGCGGCATTTGCTGAAATTGTTGTAGTCTTGAAGTTTGTGATTATTGTCATCCCGAGACATATAGAAAACTAAAGCAAAACATAAATTGGTACCATATTTTTCAACACTGTCTTAACCACCATCAAAAATTCAAAATGGCCGATTAGATTAAATATACATCATTCATATATTGAATTTTTACTAACCTAATTTCAAGAGAGCGAAATATATAAAACTGCGGTGCGTTCAATAATTGAAAAATAAATAAAGCAATATATTGTATTACTTAAACAGGCAACATCACACCAAGGATCGTGAAATAATAACGTCAATGGAAAATAAAGAACAGATACCCAAAGGAGACTCGTAGCATAAATCATTATAAACACATGACACGCGCACACCGCTGGTGGAGGTTTGTGATATCACGTGCCAAATTAACTCGGATATCCTGGTTCTCACGCAAGGTAAGTCACCTTGCGTGACAGCCACAGCATTCGGATCAGTGCCAAATGTGCCAGATGAGATGCACTTACTCTGTATGTCGTAGGTGGCGAAATCGGTGGCTGTCACAGTTGTTACAGTCGTGCCTATAAAATATATATATATAATACATATAGTCACACACTAAACCACAGTAGAACCTCTATACACCGGGCGTCGAGTAGCTCGGCTGACCGACGTCACAGACACTTATATTGATAATGCCCGTATTGTAACAGTTTCCCAAATCACCTATAGGGGCACTAAGTGCGTCGACAAACCAGATTTGTTAGTTAAACAAATCTTATTTCGGCTCCAACAAATAGAAATTTATATTCTGTACTCACTACATGTATGTGCACATATCAGTTCAGACCTGGACCTACTATAATGCTAAATGCATTGATCATAACATGGTTTAGCAGTGTAATAACAGCGTATTAAACTCATACTACACTAACCAATACAGCCCGCGCAGACAGAACATTGCGGAGACCACAGGAACTGTACATGTATATGGATAACTTTTAAATAAAATGACCCCATAACTTTATTTGACAAAAATCAGATTGTATGCAACAATATGTCATCCTAATAGACTATATAAATACCATAAACGTGTTCAGTTCAGCGATTGAGCCACAACACAGGTTTGTTCATGGCGAGCAAACTGTGTATAAAGCATGATAATAATTGATCAAACACAATACGTACCAGCCCCTGATCCATCGGTGACGGTTTCGGCGTATGTGGCTGTGGTAAATACGGGCGGATCAAGCTCGTCCGTTACAGCAAGCGTCAACGTTACGGTACTCACCACGTTAAGTTCAGTAAACCTATTCATAGAGAATACCATACTTAGTATACCGTCCGTCCACTTTGGAATCTGTTAATCTATTTTTAAATTCTAATTTAACTTTAATTTTCCTTTAGCAAAATAATTATATCATTAGTTTTTGTAGTCTATTTCGATTTCGATTTCGTTCTTTTATCTCTCGTCTTCACTGTTTGTCTAATTGCCCATACATTATTTCCATCGGATAATCGTATTTGTCAATATTTTACTGAACATAACCAAATAAAAAAAATGCCATCGCTATGACTTGGCAAATAACAAATTACCATACACTATTACTGTGCGAAGTCATTTCATTTTGACATGTGTATGTAGCCGTAACAACCAGACAACGTGATGTGGATCAGACAGTTCACGGCCAGGAACTTCCGAGATTCAGAGCGTCCATGTCTGGGAGTTTTGTCATGGCCTATACCAATTAGCCATCGTCTAGTTTGTTTGTTTCATACTCAGTTTAACCATATACTGCTGTTGACAATCACTTCAAAGATTTCATTGCACACATGGCTTTGACATTACCGCGAACCTTCGACGTCATTTATGTAAGTTATCGGAATACGGAGATGTACAACCTACTGCACTGACCTCTGTATATTATAAATACAGTCGAACCTCCCCGAACAGCCACCTCTCTACAACAACACCCTCTCTGTAACAGCCACCTCTATACAACAACACCCTCTCTGTAACAGCCGCTATTTTATCTCTCAAATGGATGATTTCCTCTATATCTAACCCTTACACTGCTAAACACGAACATTGTCGTCTGCTGTTGCTTTTTCCTTTTTTTCTCAATAAAAACATGTTATGACAGTAATTTGGAATCATTTCCATTGGAAATTATTCTAAAATGCTGTCAAAACATGTGTTTGATGAGAATTATCGAAGAAAATAAATAAACAGCAGACGACACAATTTAATTCAGCGTTAACCTCCCTACAACAGCCACCTCTCTACAACAGCCAGTTTTGCATTTTCCCATGCACTGTAGTTTATTGTAAATAATTTTTTTTTTTTTAATTATATTTTTTTGTGTTATTTTTCACACAAAAACATGTACAAATAAGACATATTACTAGTAACATGCATGTGCATAACTACATTCCATTCCATGTTTCTACATTACTAAGTAAATATTGTATATAACTTACGTAATCGTCACTGTGTGTGAGGTGGCTACTTCATAGTCGAGTGTGGACATGGAGAATGCCCCGGTCCCGCTGATAGTTCCAACATCTGTATCCCAAGTCCCTGACGCGTCACTGCCCGTCGCGGTGAACGTTGAGATGGTCCCCGAGCCAAAATCCTCCGCCAACGTCAAGGTTGTGGTCGGAGTTGTACCCGCGGTCAACGCATTCGTTTCCGCTACATCAGTGCCAGGGACCTGTGAGAATCCCGTTACCGCGGCATCTTAAATTTAAAATGGAAATGATACGATATTAATTTTAGTCGTACAGCGGTACCTGACCGTGAAACACTGTCAATGATACTATATATAATAGCAAACGTGACCAGCCCAGATTTGCAGACCCTACACATGTACAATGTATCTACCGATTGAGTCAGGAAACAATTCCAGGGAGCTACTATTTAACCCGTTGGTGTAAAATCAACGTGCATGGTCCCCGTACACTGTATAACGCCATATACGGGGTCACATACACCACGAATTGGTATATGTCCCCAGGAAGCACCCACTGGTTATAAACAGACGGAAGACAAACAGTCTCTGGACTTTCTTGTACTTCAGATTCCTGTGCTATTCTAGTAATATAAAGCTATAATTGTGTTAAACCGTTTACTTAACAATAATATTTGTTTAAGTTAAAAATATCAACAAGTATGTTCAGATATGCTGTCAAAGACACATTAACATGCTTGCGAAGTATATTAGTACAATGTACACCAATTGACCAGGTTATGCAAGCAAACGATGTCTGTGACATAAACACCTGTGTTACGTTTAACCTCTATGTTCTTACTACACTGCGCACGAATACCTGATTGGTTTAGTGAGTTACAACTTACACATATATACGTACAGTGCAACATCTCTAAACCACACATCATGGGAGGTCCCCAGGGTGTCAGGCTTAGAGAGGCTTCACTGTAAATCAGGAATTTGACCCATAGTTGTGTTATATGCGATCACAAACGGACAATATCACCTAATATAAATGACCAAGAAATCAAAAGACGATCGCATAAGCGGCATGTGTTTTCTTGGTTTCCACTTTAGAGAGGTTCCACTGTACACTTATTCACACATTTGACTTTATCTCTGATTTTCGATAATAATTATGATCTCACTGCATTATTATGAGAGCCTGCATCTTTTATTTCCAAACTTTGAAGCGAAACTGGTTCGGAAATAACAGTTATGTCGTTGACTTAGGACTGGAAATGGACAGTTCGAGATTCAGTACGGAATTTGTAGTATTGTTCTTTGTTATTTAGAAGGCAGAATCATTGCAACTGCATACACATACTTTTGCACTAAATAATGTTCTATTTAATAAATGCTCGATGAAGGTGACGCAGTTGGCCAAGGTCAGTCTACACTATGGTCATCACTATATAATTACATTAAACACATGTACACACACAATATACCAATACATGCACATTAACAAGAGTGCCGAATGCCACAATGTTCGCCCGTCGAGGCATAGCCAGTAAAGAACGGGATATAACTCACTGGAAAACTATCATCAACTTGACATGATAAACATGTATACAAACGTTAATTAAGATATGGTGAGTAGAACTTAAGTTTTCACAAGGACAATGATAGAGAACATTTTCAATTATAAATGGCCGCCACATGGAGATAATTCTTAGGGAAACAAATCGTATTAAAAGTCCATAGTGCTGCCCCTCTTGTATACCAGTAATCGATATTTTGTTAAAGTTCGTCAAGTAGAACTTGAGTTATCGCGTGGACAAGGATACATAATGCAAAAAATGGCCGCCAAGGGGACATAACTCATTAGCTGTTTTGACAAAATAAGATAACAGGGTTCTTCCTCTTGTCATGACATACCGAATGTCGTTAAGATATGGCAAGCAAGTTATTGCGTAGACAAAAAAAGATATAAATGGGGAAAATTAAAAATGGTCACCAATTCAATTCAATTCAATTTATTAGCAGTTAAGCACAACGTGCTTCTCGCCGTATTTAGATGTTTTGACGGTTCGAGAAGAGCAATGAAAACACAATGTTAACACTGTGTAAAATGTACAAGTGATGACATAATATTGTATTGCTATTAACATGCAAAGGCTGTGCATTATGCTACGGTGTATGAATCTATCACAGCAATAACGAACCGCACTTGATGCAACAGACCCACAACCAGCACACACACAGCCATTCCATGTAGCAAGCAATCAAGTTTTCATTGTAAACAGTGTTAATAGGAGTAAACATATTTGATAATGTACACGAAACTAAGGTAAAGTTTGATGTTCCACAGAATCGTCTTAAGCAAGACGATTCTTTGGAAATTCAAACTTCACGGGATTTATTAAAAAGTTAAGATAATTGTATGAACATTTCGGAGCAGATGCAGATTAATATTCCGCATTTGCTTCGTAATATTCATACCGCTTACAAACCTATATCGAACTGAGATGATTATTTCTAGTATCTGTGGCTATGTACAAGTATTTTGAAAGGCGTTTCAATAGAGATTCATTTTCTGTTGTCATTAGAGCGGTGAATTTAGTCGTACTCGCCCAGCTACAATAATAACGAGGTAGGTGTGTTCTTCGCAATACAGTATAGAATGGACAGACAAGAAGAAAGTGATATTCATTTTCAATAACATTCATGTTACAGAGCCGGCACAAGCGATTTTCTCTAGCAATGTGACGAAACCGCCCTTCTTCAATTTCAAGTGAATGTGCAGAGCAACGGAATCGTGTTAGAGCAATCCGAAAGTTGTCATTTTCTACTGTTTTGAAATACTTTTCCATAGAAAACCCACTTTTGATGGTTCTATATGTCACCAATGGGAGTCTATATACTAATCCGAATGTTTTGTAAATCAATATGGTTCTTCGTTTTCCCGTGGTAAACATGTACAAGTGTACAGAATTTGGTTCAGACGTGACAGGTGTAGCTTGAGCTTGAGCTACTATGTGGACAAGGATACAGAATGCGATCATGAAAACTTGCCATGATGTACCGAATGTGGTTAAGACTTGAGTTATTGCGTGGACAAAAAGATATACAAGGCGCAAATTAAAAATGGTTGCCAAGGGGAGTCTATACTAATCCGAAATGTTTGTAAATCAATAGGGTTCTTCGTTTTCCCGTGGTAAAAATGTACATGTGTACCGAATTTGGTTCAGAAGTATAATTTGTGCTATTATGTGGACTTTGATACAGAATGCGAAAATGAAAACTGGAGTGAAGATATTTATTATGCCCCCGGTCTCGGCAGAGTCGGTGGCACATGGTGTTTAAAAAGCCAAAGTGGCTCTTCGTTTTGCCGAGATAAACATATATGCCGAAGTTGGTTGCGATCAATCAAGCAAAAGTTTACTGGTGTGAACCTTCTTCGCATAAATATATCACCAAGTTTTGTTTTCTGCCAAGCCATTTCTGTCACTATTAAAGCAGGAAAAATGTTGTACCTGCCAGTATTATTACAAACACGGACGGGACATGCTATTTAAAACAAAACTAGAAAATGTGACCTGTCGACACACTTAGGAGCCGCTATTTTAAAAATGTTACAAAAACATTCAATAAACAGACAGATAGACGGATGGACGTACAATCAGTAGCGAGAGTCATTATATTAATGTGGAATGATGTACAGTTACTTAGTAATGCATGTATGCGTTATGAAAATATTAGCTGAAGGCAAATAGAAATTGTAGGTGATTTGAGAAACTCTTACACAAACATTTAGATAAATAAACAGACAGACGGACGGACGTACGATCTGTAGCGAGGGTAGGTGTATTAATGTGGAATGAGGTATAGCTACTAAGTAATGCATTTGTGCAATATGAAGATACATGTATTAGGTGAAAGCAAACAGAAAGTATGAGTGATTTGAGAAACTCTTACACAAATATTCAAAAAATAAACGGACGGACGTACAGACGTACGATCTGTAGCTAGGGTAATTGTATGAATGTGGATTATATGTATAGTTCAGATATAAACAACAGTTATTCAACCCCCTTTATTATGCTACATGTAGCAATGCCTGCGGTATAAAATAAGAACTGTGACCTGATATATGGTGTTGATCTTTAAAAATAGCATTCAATTAATGTAATATTTACATTAACATCGCGCCAACCCGAGTGGCAGACCTATGTATACATGTAGCTACCGGGATGGTTCAGGAAACAATTCCAGGTACTACTATTTAACCCGTTGGTGTAGTCAACATGTCCCCAGAAAACACCCACGGGCTATACACAGACGGAAGACAAACAGACTATGAAATTCCTTGTACTTCAGATTTCTATTTTAGGAATATAAAGCTATAATTGGATTAAACCGTTTACTGAACAACTATTTTTTTTTTAATTAAAAATAACAACAACTGTGTTCAGATATGCTATCAAAGATAACATGCTTGTGAAGTATATTAGTACAATGTACACCAATTTGTCATTAGCTGTTGCTGGGACGTTAAACTATGCTCATTCTCATTTCACACTAGGCAATCGGAATGAGACATTTACTGTAATACTTTAATCTAATCAAATTATCACTAAATGTTTTTTGTTAAATAACAAAAATACTGTTTTAATGTGAACTTTAGTTTTGCGAACAGTGAGGATTCTGATGGGATGATTGAGTTGTTTCATCTATATCTAAGCTGTTCGCTTTAACCATGGTAACTATTACAACTAGTGTTTGGTGTTGAAGGGGTTGAAGTAGGTGTTAACATTTACTGATAGTATAGACAGATACCATGATACTGTTATATACTGTGTACAGCCGGCTACAATAAAATGCAAGTACAGTGGAACCTCGCTGTACCGAACACCATAGGTACCGTCAGGGTGTTCGGTATAGCGAGTTTTCCACTGTAAGCATCCGCACAGTCTGATCAGGATCTGCACTGTTCCCCATTCCAGCATGGACCTGTTGGAAGGGATGGGATTTAAGGTACATGGGCTGTACAGTTGAACCTATCTGTACCGAACACGCCGATGGTACCCGTAGTGTTTGGTATAGTGAGATTTCACTGCATTAAAATAATTTAAATAAAGTGGACTTGTACCTTGTTGTCATGTACACTCCAGTGAAAGCACGTGTATACATTTCCTATTCTGTAGCATGTATGTGTTTGACCAAAAAGAAAATAAATATAAAAAAATAATATTTAGTCCATTCCTCCAGGTGGTACTGGTACATGTAGGATCGAGAAAGCATTGAACTAGCATTGGAAGTGCCAGTGTTTTTATCACAGAAATCTTTCCAATTATATATACATTCCGAAAATACCAGTTTGATAGAATTTATTTAGAAAAAATAAAAATATGGTTTGACAGCACTTCAGAATCATTTCCATGTTGCTTGTTAAGGGAAATACATGTACATATGTCATAAATGGGCGGCATATGGTTGAAAATAGTCACGATAATGACGCTAGCGTTATGTTTTATTTTGTTTTATGTATTTCTTTTTAAATAAACTTTATTTATTTTACAACGATTACAAAAAGCGCGACAGCACTTATACAAATGCTTTCGTTGGCACAGATGAAGGCGCAAGGCCGGTCATTAATTGTGAATAATCCTAAATATAATAAGTAGCCTCTACGTAGCTCTGGGGGCCGTTTCACTAAAATTCGTACGACTAAAATGTTCGCAAGTGCAAACTTATGATAGTTTGTACATTTCACATTGACGTTGTTATCTTGTAAACAATTATTGGATTTACATTTAATCGATCCTAGTCAAGAAATTTAAATCCATCAATTGAAATTTACAGACGATCCTAAATTGCACTTACGAACATTTTAGTCGTACAAAGCTTAGTGAAACGGGCCCCTGGTCCGTAAATTGTAATTTGTAAATCCAAATGTCATCAATCAAAGCTGTGATTTAGATTATCGTTGGCCAGTATTGTTTTAAGTAGTTGTGGTGGATAAACTGTTCATTCAACGAGGTGGGATGATTATCGCGAAATATTACACGAGTGAGATCGCGTCCTTCCGTTAAAGGCCCAACAATCTGTGCACTGGTACCGAATTTAGAAGGAGGGGCATATCCAATTACTGATAGCGTCCCTAGCCTTTCAGTTATACACTGGCTTTATAAATAGAGTACATAAACAGCAGCACATGTTTGTCGTCTGCTACCAATGTAGAACAGTGAGGGGGCTGCTGGATAGCCAATGTAGGCGTATCTGTACTGACCAGCAAGACACTTTATCCTCACTGCTCAAGTTCACCCAGCTGTAAATGGGTACCGATAATTCGTAGTTGCTCTGTAAATACGAATTACCGGCTTCTCTCAAAAATCTCTACCTCCGTTCTTTCTCCCATTGTTGTGAGACGGCATGCAAGGTCCTAGAGCCAGTGCCGCCGTTAAATATAAGCTAAACAAAAAACAATGTCAAGCTTGTGGTCCCATAAAACACACAAATGATACAGTGCATAACAGTCCCTCTAATAGTATTTGTATGTTTTATTTGTGCAGGAAAATGATTGAGAATTTACTAAAAATGTTAAAACTTAAAAAAGTATTTTGCTGATAACTATTTCAAAGCAAAGAGTATTTTGATGATATTATATAAATTATTAAAAATAGAAAGAATTAAAATTGAATGAAACACCTTTACATGTATCACACAATGACAAAACTGGGCTTATTGAGTGTTTGATCAATTTAACTCGCATTCAGATAGCACATGACTACAGCATGGTGCAGTTATATCATTAATTAGAGCCATCATGAATGACCACCAAACTAAACAGTGTAGATCCTGATGCGGGGCTGCGATGATGCACCAGCTGATCCGGGATATGCATGTCGTAACGTGTCCACGTGTCCGTTATTTAGAGTGTGTCACCTACATATTGAAACCTATATTGTAACAAGGTTCCCATCTCCGATGTATTTTGTAAGTACATGTAGTAATCAATATATAAGAATATGTGTTTGTAAGTCGATATTTGATAAAAAATGTGTAACTGTGTCATGTCATTCCACCCAGTGTTGAAATAGCCATGCTGGTATGAGTTAGGATACAGGATATAGCCTGCTAGCAAACGTGAATTCATGTAGTCATGTAAATTCCAGATCAGACTGCACATACATGCTGTTTTGTGAATGTGCATACTAACACGAGTTTATGCAGTTTATAATTAGTATATATTGCATTTTCACAGCCACTGTATCAAATTTCTATGCGACATATTTCTCTTGCTGGTCTATTAAATCATGGTTTTGTTTCATTCACTTTGTTATGTGCATACAAGACACATATTTAATTTGATATTACTATCCAAAATCAAAGTTGTGCGGCTGGCAACTGTCTGATGTTGACCTTACAGGAGGCAGGTATAGCTATCACTAAACATTCATAACACGTGGGGTTGTTTACAATGTCGGGTCATGAACTCAGCTCTATGAATGAATTACATACGTAACAGCTACGCTCCGCCCGGAAAGTTTGAATCAGTTGTCAGTTGAGTACATTGTATTACTTCAAAAGCACATTTAACATTTGTTTTCTTAAATCCGAATTTTTCTAAGCATTTCATAGTTGTATTATCGATGTCTGTGTGAAATAGTGTAATTATTTGTTCAGTGGTATTTCTAAAATATCTGAAAATGTGTCCCTGAAGTGAAGCATGCATACACTTATCAAAAAGCCTGCCCAGCGTATTCACTCGTCATGCATTCATTCATTCTGCTTATATTTAAGGGTGGGAATTTGCTCGAACACCTTCCATACTTCCTGCTCAGCGCCATCTGGTGGCTTTTATATCCCAGTTGGGCCTTTAAACAAACGAGTGGGTATAACAGAAATTGAGGTAGGACCACATCACGAGCGCTTGTTTCACGATAATAGTTTCTTGCAGTTCACATGTGATCATTTATGAAGCGAATCAAGCGTACATACATACTATATGGTGAGTAATTGTGCGAATTAACTGGCGGAGTGAATGCGACTGTAGAGAAAATGTTCGAGAAATTAATTTGTTTGGTCGAAGGAAACACATTATGCTTACGTTAGACATGTATATATCATGTTCTATCTATTGAAAACACAAGAATAGAGTTTTGTAATTACATAGGGTATACACATATGTATAGGGATCGCCTCCGAAAGTTAACCACGCCCCAGACCCCCCTCGATGCGGTGGTAGGTAGTGATATCTTGGAGTAACAATAACAACAAAATGCATTGTGTTACTCAACGTTTAACTGTCATACGCCAGGCGCGTAGCTGCCTATACGCGAGTACGCGGCTGAATCCACATGATTCTGAGAAAAAAAAATTGGCCGAGTAAAGCGTTTATTTGTTGATTTATGATCATAAAACTTTCCATTTTCCAGTACTAAATAAAGCACCTCAGAACGCACAGAATGCACCAGATTGCACCATTGTTTTCAAAATTTTCAGGGGGTGCATGCCCCCGGACCCCCCTAGCACAATTATGAATCCACATGGATAGAGGGCTTGCTACGCCCCTGTACGCAACCGCTAATTGAAAATAACATTATGAAAAACTACTTGCACTGCACAATATCAACAACGGATGTTCTACGTACAAAAATACATCGGATTATTTTGTTGCGCGTGATTTGCCCCCATTTGCGGTCATCGCTAAATTTAGTAACTGAGTTAACTCCCCTCCGAATACTATCCGAAACAAGCGACGCGTTTAACACAAAAAACTACATCAAGTTTGACCTTCCGACAGCCTATTTTTAAACTCACCCGACACCTGTGCGAAACAAAACTCGCACGTGTAAGTCTAACTGATGTTAATCCTCATTCTCTCTCTCTATCGATGGATTTACAGCGGATTTTAGTGACATTCCCGAATTCGGCCTGATTGACATTTGTCTATGGTGGCCAATACGCGCCAACATGAGTGTCAATTCTACGTTCAGGGAAGGGGGTCAATAAGTCAGTATTTAAGGTGATAACTTACAGTCAGGGAACAAATTAATGACAGTATAACACATCCAGCGTATATTAATACCCATATTAATGCAAGTACTGAAATACGACAACAAAAAATCTAACAAGTTTGGGCTTCCATACATTGAAAATTTGTCAGCGGTTTCCCCAATGATGTCATTTGTATGTTTTAATATACTCGATCCGGGGCCAACTATTTCATTCACAAAAACAGAAGTAAACTTGGCGATGTACCGATAAGGCATTTTCAGGCGCGACACCGCTTCCGTGGCGGAACTATTGTAACTATAATTGCTCTTCAATCAGTTTTCAATATATCTATAATGATCATAGATATCTGGAATCTGTATACTTGAATTGATGATGTCTTGTATATGTGTTACCGTATCTTTCTGATATTGCTATGCATAATCTGTAATGTTGTTGAATGTTTTGGTACATACTGTAGCAGTGCATACTGTACTTCAAGTTGTGCCATATCAATAGTTTACCCCTTAACCTTAACCTTTAAAACGCTGAAAAATAGAATTGCCGTCTGCTCATTTCGTATATTTTAATCTCTTTAAAAACCTGTTTTGGCAGCGCAGTAGAATCGTCTCAGTATGTTTTTGAGGAGAAAATATAAAAATATTTAAAACAGCAGACGACAATTGTCGTTTCCAGCGCTTTAAAGGTACATGTACATGCCCACTCAGTAAGCCCAAAATGTCATTTATAGGAATTAAATAAGTGTATAACTGATAGTGACGCGCGGTGGTATCAGGCTATTTTCAAATGCAAATGAGGCATGATATTTTTTAATTATTTATACTAAAGAAATGCGTCACCTGAAAAAATAATATTTTCGACAGATTTTAAAGTATGATCATTGCACATCATAAAATAAATACAGAGATTAAATAGTAATGTCCGTTAACATTTTCAAGCAAACACGGTTATCGCCCCTGATATCAGTATGTAAATTTACGACTGATAAAATGTATAATAATGCCAATCAGTACGTGGGATAATGGCGCATGAATGTTTATTTTGCCAGGAAATGGCTCAGATGATGTCTCTGATGTAAAGAACATTTTGTACCTACTGAGTGGGCATGTACCTTTAAGGGTTAATGAAACTGCAACACCAACAATCAATCAATCAATAAATCTAGTTTAATAGTGTAGTACCCTATGTTCAGTACTTTCTGTACTTTGATTCACCGTTATATGTGTGTCAAATACAGGTTGAAATGTGTGGAATTAAAATCTAAATGCAATTGGATGAGATTTTCAACTCTAAAATTTGACTGTGACTGGAGAAATGGGACCTATTGGTTTTGTGACCAGTGTAGATCCAGATCAGCCTGTGCATCCGCACAATCTAATCAGGATCTGCACTGTTCGCCATACCATCAATGAAACGCCCGTGATGCTTCTTACAAACACAAACATCGTTGCTTTACAAACAATGTGAACATAAATCCCCAGTGACCTTGACCTTGGAAGGTCGGACGTATGAAAAACAAAGCAACATCCCTAGACAACATTGTGGTCAAATGAAATGTGTTCTAACGTACGCACGTACATGGTAATAACACTATTAACTAACACTATCTATTGCCTATCGGCGAGAGATAATAAGTTTGTCACGATGTGATCTACACTCGTTTAAGCGTAACTTAAATAATATGAAACAAGCCAAGTGACTTTGAAAACAAATCATAGCAAATGCGGAATGTTATTTCATCTGTGTTCGAAGATAGATGTTGGACACTAGACTTAGGCTAGAGTGTGAAGTTTCTCTTCATGTTCATGTGTTCAACACGCGTATGATTGAATCTCAAAACTGTGCATGTAGAGTTGCAGAAACCAACTCACAGTTTCAACTTAGTTGTACAAACCATAACTTACAGAGACGCGACTTTCTAAATAACTTGCCGTTTCCACTTACATGTACAACGAAAACTGTATTTAATCGTTTCTACATACCTCCAAACTACCTAACTCTTTAGAAGTTTTTGCAGCAGTGTAGATCCTTATGAACCGGCTCGTAACTAGCAATATCATTTGCACTTTTGCAAGTAATCTTGATATTTTTAGGAAAAAACACACCCTCCTCAAATGAACTAGTCTGAAATTATGTTTGTGGCGATTAAATTGATCCCTAAAATCACATGCCACAGTCCATTCCAGTTATTTAGGGTTAACAAGATTAAAGGATCTAACAACTTGGGCAAGACACAAAAACAAATAATAGTTTCCAGGGTCCTCTCATACATTAAAGATCAGTAAAACATATTTTATTATTTCTTGTAATGATAGAATTTGATAATATTAAATGAATGCTGAAAACCGCATGCAAAATACCAAACACTTCCAAAGTTTTGAAAGTTGTAATTAGCTGAAATATGCGAATTCCACTATAACGTCATCAATGACCAATTATTTTTAAAAATGATTTATATTATATTTATAAATTTTTCCTGGACATGGAATGAATAATGTGTTATCAAATAAACGGAAACAAATGTAAACAAAATAAATATTTTTTTTATTGCAATTTTTAGAATAGGGTTGGGAAATATTTGCATAAATTTGCATACAATATACAAATATGGAAACTTGTGCATGTGGTTTGAATTGCGATTATCTATACGGTTCACAAAACATATTTTGACATTAATTTATTTTTCATAGAACGCCTATATTCTCGTAAATAGTTACAGGCGTTCTATAATTACAATCGGTCGATGGGCCGAATGGGGTTCGCTGCGGGAAACTTCGTAACATGAAAGTGTGCCAATACCAACAAGCTATATGTTAGTTCAATATTGAAACATGCTAACACCTGTAAACATTGATAGGTTATATTAAAATAATAATACGCATGTAATTTGCAAAAAAATAGCTTCCCAATGAAATTTAGTTTAAATAGATTATCCCGTATGGAGCCTCATTTAGAACGTCCGGTACATAAAGAGTCAATATTTGAACCATTTTACTAAACGCCATAGTGTCATGTGTCCAATTTATTGGACACAGGACACTTTTTTTTAATGTAATATACCAACCAATAACAAATTTACGTTTAAAAAGTCAGCTATTTGTTGTTAAATGCGATTTTATTTTCATTGTGACGTCATACATATTTCGTGTCCTGCCATTACACGTACTGGTTCAAGACATTTTGAAATTATTGCTGTCTTCATTGTTGATAAGCTCTACATACGGTAATACAGATACTCATTGTGTACTCGACGATTTGTGAATGCTACAGACGTACATTTCTGCAAATTTGCTAAAGTTGAGAGGACAATACGGCGACAGCCATGGCCCAAGACGCATCAATAATTGACCTACATTTTACATAAGTCTACTGGCTTCAAGACACAAAGAAACATTCATTTCAGGTAAGAATTATTTCTTTATTACTGTTGACCAATATTTGAATCGTGCTGACTTCGACAGCACTTTTAACCACAGGGCTACTAAAATAATTCCATTGTATTTAATCTAACATGAATTCAAGTGGTGGGGATATTCAACATTGCCTGTGCTTGTGCCGAGTCATTGGTTTTCGCGACCAATGTTGTTTCCACAATTGTTGTTTAAATAGCTAATTTCTAATTTATGGTGCATCTCGGACTCTGTGTGTTTGTGGCACCTCGATACTTGTAGATTCACTTTGAATATATGTTTTCAGTCCAACAAGTCAATTCATTATATATTTAGGCTATTATCTGTTATCTATTCACTATTGTCTATATAGGCTTTTAGCCACTTAAAAAGACACTACTTTCTTCACACCCCCCCCCCCCCCTTTCGAGAGTCAAATGTGTTAAAAAACTGTAACAACAGTGATGAAATAAGTAAAAAAATTGAGGTGTGCGAATCCAGGTACACTGCATGCATTTGCACAGCGGTGACTTTTCCCCAAAATATCATGATATAGGCCGGTGCAGTATTTCTATTAAGTAAGTGTACCCGGCTTCGCACCGTGTATGTGGCTTTGCACACACCAATATTTTACATGTCTGATTATTCATGTTGTTTTCTTAAGACAAGTGTTTTAGTAGTATATAAGAGTCAAAATGATACCACCACCCTCTGGAAGCCACCGGCTACACGTGGTGCCTCCCACCAGGTGGTGCTATAATTAATGACTCTTATATACTACTCAGATTTTCCTCCATTTTTATGAGAATATTTATAGAATGGAGTAATTTTTAATTTTTCAAAACACGAAGGGGGGAGTAGGCATAATTTTAATTTTTCCAAACACAAAGGGGGGAGTAAGCATAATTTTTTTAAAAACACACCTACTGTTCGGCGGGTATGTATGAGAACATATTTTTCATCAACCGCGAGACCATATATTTATGACATGAGAAGATACACCCTATTAGAGATAAGAATCCCTATGTTATACTCAGTATATTACAGCAATCTGTCATACATTTATTACAAATAAACTTACACCCTATTGAAGATAAAAATCTATTGGTTATACTCAGTATAATGTCTACCATAAAGCAAATGAGAGAGCAAGCTAAGAGTTGGGGAATTTCCCTAAGAGGTTTGAGACTCAAGAAAGATATAGCAGATAGGATAAGTGACGCGCGAGCCATCGTCTACGAGGAGAGGCTGCGACGTGCGGTTTCGACCGGACGACTGCCCGCTGACCCTGAAAAACGCTCCGAGAAATTGGAGAACGAGACGACGGCCAGTCTGCGCGCCACTGCTTACGCGCAGCGTGTAAAAGAAGATCCCAGCGCGCGTAGAAAACCACTATTCAAGGCGTACTACAATAAGATTTATCAAGGGTTGGTTGGGAGACCTCCTAAGAGTAGGAGAGATATCGCCAGAGCTTTGGTGGAGGAGGGTCCCAGGATTCTCGCCGAAGAAGCCGAAGTTAGGGAAACTGTTGATAGGGGTAGGAGGAAGATAGTATGGACTTTCGAGAGGGGGGTAGATGGGGAGATCGCTAATCGCATAATGAATAAAATTCGTCCAGAGATGACCACGGCGTGTTATCTGAGGTATTCGTGCTCGTATCGTATTAGGAACATAGAGACCGACGCTACTATGATCTATCACAAACAATCAAAGGGCAGTCCGTGGATAAACGAGATCGCCAAAGCCGAGAGTTGGATATCCGATAGAGAGAAAGGTCGAATGGACATCGACAAAGTTGATAGACCAAACACAAAATGGACCTTCGTTCGTTGGATATCGGTCGAGGTGAAGATGATCATCGACGCTCAACAACTTCTCATGGGAGCGGGAAAACTCCCAGACTGGTTTAAGACAGAAAAAGGGAATGTATTCCGTCGACACGTACGACGACTACTTGTGTCTGTTTAGGTGCATAGCCATCCACCGTGGAGGGAGACCAGACCGTGTTGTGAGAATGCACGAACTCTAGCTAACGAATATCTCGGTCACGATAACGGACCGGATAGTAAGGGAATTCCCTTGAAAGATATTAAGAAGGTCGAAGAGCACTTCAAGATGGGCATTCGCGTTTACGAGCCCACCGACGAGGGAGTGTGGTATCTCATGAAGGTTCCGGCAAATTACGATGTGGTTGGGGAGAAGACAATGACGATAGGAATGTTTGGAGGTCACTCTTTCCCTCATAACGAACCTCCGCAAGATGACGAACGAGTACGGGTGCTCCGGATGCCAACAACGGTTCACAAAGTCGTGTAACATGCACAGGCACGCGACCACCTGCATGGGTGGGAAAACCGTGGTGACATGTCCAGGTAAGATCGTAGAGAGACCACAGTCTGCATACGAGAAGGCGTTCTATCCCAAGGGGTCAGCGAGCGAGAGATCGATTCAATGGTTGAGCAGAGAAGAAGAGAGATTGGGAAAGCACATACATCACGCGAGATGCGGTCACGGTGGAGAGAGGTGGGTGGCCGGCGATCCTGTCGATGGATATTGTCACGAGACCAAGACCGTGTTTCAGTTTCACGGATGCTACTGGCACGGGTGTCCGATTCATCACGGTAAGACAGCGCTGTATATGAGGTACAGGAAGACGAAAATTCGAGACGCCAAGATAAGGGAGGCGGGTTACGAGCTGGTGGTGATGTGGGAGTGCGAGTGGTTGAATGAGGTGAATACCTACTATCCACAATCACCGCGCGAGGAGGAGACGACTCTGTACCCTCACCAGATAGTCTATGACTTCGAGGCGTATCTCGACAAGTCAAAAACCACTCAACCCACCAAAGATCTGACCTTCGAGGTCGAGCACGTTTCCTATATCTGTGTCTTTGGGGGATACGATGCATGAAGGGATAACCCACATCTGCGAACGAGATCCTGACACGCTAGTCGAGAAGTTCGTGACCGAGCTACAGATGAGAGGCAAGGCAATCAGGGAGGGGGTTAGGAAGAAGTATCTGCCGGCCGATATAGATATGCTATCGAAGTCTCAGCAAGCAAAGATTGTCTCTTGGATTGACCAAGTCCCGGTGGTGGGGTTCAACTGTAGCAGGTACGACCTGAACCTCATCAAGCAGTACTTTGTCGAGAAGTTGGCGGCCACCGTGACTAAGGTGATGGTCGGAAAGAGAGCCAGCACGACGATGTTTCTGTTTACCCCGGAGTTTAGATTTCTCGACATCATCCAGTATCTGGGACCCGGTCCGGTCCACGTACGACCGGTGGGTTAAGGCGTACGACTGTAAAATAACGATAAAGTCTCACTTCCCGTACGAGTGGTTCGATAGCGCGGACAAGCTCGACCATCCGGGGCTGCCAGACTATCCCGAGTGGTACTCGAAGTTGAAGGGTGAGTTCCTACGTCGTTGTCCGAG
>JAQRGA010000397.1:0-20656 GCA_029237695.1 Conchocele bisecta | reverse complement strand
TGTCGCGCGACAGTTATGCGTGACAATTGAGAAATAGGCAGCTCGCGCCTGTCTCGTGCCCGGAATGTCAGATTATAATTGTTATCTCCAATCAATCACAATTTAGTTTCATAGGTCGCCAAGTCTTCACAAAGTTGTCTCACATTTCTCTCACTTTCTGACGGAAACTAAATTGAGACGGGTTCGAGACGCCCGTGACAACTCTGTGACTATTTTGAGAGAAAATCTTTCGCGCGTATTTTTTGAACATGTTCAAAATTCCAGCGACTGACAGCGAGGCCCTGCGACTCACGAGAGGAAATTGAGAACCACTGCAAACATTTCGAGACATTTTGGAAACTTCCTCGCGAATGCCGTTCGCAATTTTTGCCAACAGTCGCAGCCCAGTCATCTACTAGATTTAGGAGCACAATATCGTTGCGCGGCGGAAGGAGTGGCATATATCCACAAACAAATCCAATAACCTTTTTATTATATACTTACGTAAATCACTCGCAATTTATATGCGCCTAAAAAATTATGCAAACGAGAAATAAAATAAACAAATAAGTGGTGGTTTAAGAGTAACTATTATTCGAGGTGAAACGGAGTTCCGACACTGACTAATATGAAGTAAAGCCACGTTAATAAGGGCAATTATTATATACGTACTTTCATTTCCCATTGAAACACAATGCAACACGAGACGTCAATATTTTTCCATATTGACGTCTCGTGAGTTCATATTGGTCAGTGCCGGAACTACGCTTCACCCCTCGCGAAGTAGTTCCTTCTGAATCGCCACTAATTTGTTTATTTTAATTACATTTTGTATATGTTTTGAAGCGCAAATAAATTGCGAATTATGTACGTATATAATAAAAAGGTTATTTGATTTGTATGTGGATATATGCCACTCGTTCCGCCGCGCAACGATATTGCGCGACTTTAGGAGCGCAATATCGTTGCGCTGCGGAACTCGTGCATATATCCACATACAACTAACCTATAGCTATTGACGTCTTGCGTTAGATTGTGTTTCAATAAGAAAAGAAAGTGCGTATATAATAACACTTACTATCAGAGTACGAACTGTGGGTTTCTATATGCCAGTCTATATACGATTCACAGGAGGGCCGATCATGTTATATTTGCTTTCCATGGTGTTGTAGACGCATTAAATTTAGATGGGACTGGATAATTAGGTATACGGCGCCAACGACTAGTGTAGCCCAAGATCAGACCGAGCGTATGCGCCTACATGTACATGGCCAACACTGTTCGCCAATGAGTCAGTGAAACATATGTCATGCTTATATGCCACATGTAGATCACGGTTCGTCCGCATGTACGAGGAGATAATCCGCGAGCTATTTAGCTGGCGGATTATCTCCTCGTACACGCGGACGAACGTGACCTAACTGTGCTATCACATCCTCATGTCCATACATTGCCCAGGTGCTGTGTAAATACAGAAACACAAGTGGACAATGTATCAATGTGATAACATCAGTAGTAATATTATAATCAAAGTGTTGCAAGGTGCTACATGTATTAGGTGCCAGATGAACGCAAATGATGCGCCGCAATTGATGCGCCATAAGCCCAGTTTCTCCAGTCACAGCCATATGAAACGTCCAGACATGTCCCGAAAGGCGCAATCCAAATATAATAACACTGGATGGATTCGTGCTAAATCTGTGATTTCTGGAAGCTTACTTATACCGCACGTACCCCGTGCTTATGCAGGAATTCAGTAAATGTGTTTGGTCTTGGTCGAGCTATTCGTTCAGTCCATTATCAAGAGTACACTGCCGCCTCTGCTAATCTTGCCAATATTTGTTGTCTTTATTTCAAAATAGTTAACATCATTTGTCAATATATGTTCAGACAAGTTGATAATCAGTGGGCCGTTTCACTAAACTTCGTACGACTAAACCGATCGTAAGTGCAACTTTAGGATAGTCTGGAAATTTCAATTGATGGATTTACTGTTATTGAACATAGGCTGCATATACAGCCTATGCTCAATAAATGTAAATCCAATAATTGTTTGCAAGAAATTATTGTTAATGTGAAATTGACAGACTATCATAAGTTTGCACTTACGAACATTTTAGTCGTCCGATATGCACGGAAATGATGAAACGGATTGTAAGAAAAAATACATGCACACGTAATTATAGGTTTGCATCGTATTTCGGAAACCAACTGTACATATGTGTAGCATGCAAATATGACCAGCGCTCCAGATAAGGAATTAGTAATTGATTAATTTAATTAATTCAAAATCTTAATTGGGTAAAATAAAATCACACTGCTGTTTACACATCAACAGGCAGCAATTGTTGAATAGTTTGCTTCGAAATGAAAACATGTCTTGGCATTTCATTAGAATTGTCTCCTTGAGACAATTCTAATGAAATACCAAGATGTGTTGTCATGGAAAATAAGAACAATATGCTATATGTGTGGTCTGTTTATTGTTTTCTGCAGCATGATAAAGGTACAATAATTATTTTATTGCTTTTTGATACTCGTTACTTCTGAGTTCAATTGTGGTTTTTGCAAATACGTAGAATGTCTGTGCATTGAGACGGAAACACCATGCAATCTTATCAAGTGCAATTATGCGATGTTTAATATACTGTTACATTGTAGGTAATTTGCAGCTCATGAAGCGAAAAACATCATTTATATATCATCTGATACACAGTACCGTTGTTTTTTCTTCAACATACATGTAGGCCGGAATGCAAAGTATATGTCTAAGACAGAATCAATACGTCCCGACGTAATTAGATAGAGCTGTACAATCGCGTTGAACAAATATGGTAGATGGTTCCATTTCGACTAGACATAATTACGGAAACCCAACATCTATGTTTGTTCACCGTTGCCAAATATAGAAACTAATAACATTGCCCCGCAACCAGGCGCGTATCTGCATTAAGGCATGCAGAATTTTCGAGAAAAGGTGTTTTGAAATGTGCCAGAGTGCATCATTTACCTTCTAGTTTCGATTTTTATTCCGGGGTGGGGGGGGGGGGGCATGCCCCCAGACCCCCCTAGCATACTCGCAATAACGGTGCTCGAAGTCGTCAACCGGGCCTGCAGATTCAAATTGGCTAGCTACGCCCCTGGCAACAGCTAATAACTCAGACGAAATCTGACATGTCACGACGAAATCGTGCTTATTGAGGATTTGGTGAATGTATTAGACTAAGTACATGTATGTTGTTATTTGTTCTCATGTTCGTGCAGTCTGATACAGAAATAACGTTATTTGTTGGTGGATGTAAAACGTCTCGATGACTCAGTAGCGAGCATTGTAGCCTCTGATCAGATTGCGCAGACTGGATTTACAGTTATTGAGCATGCAGCAAAGAAACAACATGTTGTCGTACCCTGCTGCGAGCTGTCACAAACTTACGCGAGGTTAAGGAATATATATGTCAACTGAGCACCAGTAATCGGATTGACACAACGATGTATGTTTCGGAAGAACTATTTAAAGGGAGAACGTGACGAAACAGATTACTACACCATCTGGGGGCCGTTTCACTAAACTTCGTACAACTAAAATGTCCGTAAGTGCAAAAATATGATAGTCTGTAAATTTCACACTAAAAACAATTACATTTATTGAGCATATGCTGCATATGCAGTGTAAACAATATATGATTTCATTCACAATAATATACAAGAAACTGTGCAATATAGCTGAGTTAAATGTTGTCAAATAATGGTATTATAGTGGCTTAGGAAAAGATCTAACACACCAAATGGTTACAATTGTTAAATCATCTCAGTAGAAAATGTAGGTCAAGGTCACATGCTATATGTCCTTCCTCATTTCAGGTTCTGGTGGCAGTACTTTCAGTACTTTGATCAGTCTAAATAAGAATCGTATTCATGAATCAAACTGTATCCAATCATGCCAGAGACCAACATTGGATTAGCTAAAACAGTGTTTATAATACAGGGGCGTTTCACTAAACTTGATACGTTTATTACAGGGGCCCCAAAACTTGATAGTAAGTACAACATCAAGATAGTCTGTAAATTTCACATTAACAATGTTTATAATACAGGGGCCCGTGTCAATAAACTTGATACGTAAGTACAACATCAAGATAGTCTGTAAATTTCACATTAACAATGTTTATAATACAGGCACCCGTGTCACTAAACTTGATACGTAAGTGCAACATCAAGATAGTCTGTAAATTTCACATTAACAATGTTTATAATACAGGGGCCCGTGTCACTAAACTTGATACGTAAGTACAACATCAAGATAGTCTGTAAATTTCACATTAACAATGTTTATAATACAGGGGCCCGTGTCACTAAACTTGATACGTAAGTGCAACATCAAGATGGTCTGTAAATTTCACATTAACAATGTTTATGATACAGGGGCCCGTGTCACTAAACTTGATACGTAAGTGCAACATCAAGATGGTTCTGTAAATTTTTTCACATTAACAATGTTTATAATACAGGGGCCCGTTTCACTAAACTTGGTACGTAAGTGCAAAATCAAGATGGTCTGTAAATTTCACATTAACAATGTTTTCTTGTAAACAATTATTGGATTTACATTTATTGATTTACATTTATTGAGCATAGGCTGCATTTTGCACTTACGAACGTTTTAGTCGTACGAAGTTTAGTGAAACGGCACCTTGGTGCCGATGCTGAAATATTTGTATCTTCTAATTAGGAGATACTAAGTCCTCATTAGTAGATGCGAACTCATAATTAGGAGATAGTAAGTCACAATTCGGAAATAGCGACTGCTAATTAGGATATGCTAAGTCCTAATTAGGAGATAATATTTCCTAAGTAGGACTTAGTATCTCCTAATTATAAGCTAGTAAGTCCTAATTAGCAGTTAACTAATTCCTAATTAGGAGATACTAACTCCAAATTAGGACATAATAACTCATAATTATGAGTACTAAGTCTTAATTAGGACTTAACTAAGTGATATCATGCAGTACTTAGGAGTTAGTGTATCCTTATTAGAAGTCAGTATTTCCTAATTAGGACTTAAACTATTGCAGCATCTGGCACCCGGGGCCCGTTTCACTAAACTTCGCACGACTAAAATGTTCGTAAGTGCAAATTTAGGATCGTCTGAAAATGTCAATTGATGGATTTACATGTATTGAGCATAGGCTGCATATGCAGCCTATGCTCAATAAATGTAATCCAATAATTGTTTACAAGAAAACTTTATTAATGTGAAATTTACAAACTATCATAAGTTTGCACTTACGAACTTTTTGTAGGCACAACATGTTATTTGTACAAATTTAATAAGTCTATAATTTTGTCACTATTTCACCAGTTCTAAATATTACGAGTGCCGATTATACGGATACAATAAGTTTAATAGTAATGTTTATTTCACTGATAGTGACGCTCGGTGGTATCAGGCTATTTTCATAGGCAAATGGGTCATGATATTTTTAATTACTTCTACTAATTAAATGTGTCCCCTGAAAAAATAATATTTTCGACAGTTTATTAAGTATGCTCATTGCACATCAAAAAATAAATACAGATAAATAAATTGTAATGTCCGGTAACATTTTAAGGAAATGAGGTTATCGCCGCTGATATCAGTGTGGAAATTTACGCCTGATATAAAATGTATAATAATGCGAATAAATACGTGTATTAATGGTGAATTAATGTTTATTTGGCCCGAAAATGTCTCAGATGATGTCTCCGATATAACAAACATTTTGTGTCTACTGAGTGGGCATGTACCTTTAAATGTGTGACCTGAAAAAATATATTTTCGACAGATTATAAAGTATGATCATGCGCCGTCGTAGTGTTATATGTCAGATTCCGTTGTTTATTTGATCAAATTGATGGACAAATTTGTTTCCGCTAATGTCGCCAAGAGCATAATCTGTGATGTCGACTTTAATAATTTGGCATAGCTTCTATCTTGTGAATTTTTGGTTGAATGAAGTGACCACTATGTTGAAGAAGTGTGTATCTGTGCCCGGTTTGCTCAGTAGGTAGAGCGATGGTGTGGTAAACCAGTGGTCCCCGGTTCGATTCCGGGCTGGTGCGCACCCTGGTGTCTCACCCTGTGATATTTAGCGCCCAACGTAGTTGCGGGAAGTAACTCTGCAGAATACTCCTGTAGAGGTATGGTGCTCTCCGTAGGTTTCCCCTGCAAAGTACCAAATCACATCTGATTCGCACTTCAGCTGTTAATTGAGACATATTTGCTGTTCATATTTGGAATTCAGGGTGGACATTTTTCTCCGCAGTGACCATTGGTGCCAAACGAAGAACCGTGACTGATAAATACTTTTGAAAGTGTACCCAACCATATGGAATTCGGAGACAAAATTAAACATGGAATTCGAGGACGAATTTCAATTTGGCAGGGAAGAATGTCACGGTACGCAACTGACTATGGGAAGGAAGTGTGTATGATCTGTGCCTGGTTAGCTTGGTCGGTAGAGCATGGACACGGTACGGTAAACATGAGGTCCCTGGTTCGATTCCGGGCCTGTATGCATCTTTCTCACTCTGTGAGACAAGTAAACCGTTTTGTTTTTTAAGCAATAGCCATCACCGGTATCAATATCTTTTTCACAACATTTGATTCAGACCAATAGAAGCCAACACGACAACAGAGCAGGAATTTTGCTGTAATAATTATGAAATAAATTTTATCAATATCATTCATTTATTCAATCATTGTAGATTTGGAAAATTAAATAATGCTTTTCTTTTAAAATTAATAGCAATATTTTCACCCTGTTATTATATTATGAATGATTAAATTGCAATCACAGGCTCCTTGCAGCTTGAAATTGAAAGATATACGAGTTGAAACTGATCTCAAAAAGTGTCCTGTCGACTATAGGATCGCGTCGAAATAAAGTTAACGGAATAGGAACACTTGATTTGATACTGACGAAAACGAAAACGCTTGTGGAGACGGTGTCGTGTTCGTTCGTGTGTGCACATACACGCCGCCCCTACTGTATGTCATCAGCATCTATTGTGCCGAGTGTTGAGCCGCCGCAGCCCTAGGACCTAGCGGCAATTTATATTCGTTATTTCTGTCACGAGATGACAAGTTTGTTTTATCCACCGACCCAAGTACATTCGTATGTACAGTAGAACCTCGTATGTACAGTAGAACCTCGTATGAACCTCGTATGTACAGTAGAACATCGTATGTACAGTAGAACCTCGTAGAACCTCGTATGTACAGTAGAACCTCGTATGTACAGTAGAACATCGTATGTACAGTAGAACCTCGTATGTACAGTAGAACCTCGTATGTACAATAGAACCTCGTATGTACAGTAGAACATCGTATGTACAGTAGAACCTCGTATGTACAGTAGAACATCGTATGTACAGTAGAACCTCGTATGTACAGTAGAACATCGTATGTACAGTAGAACCTCGTATGCCTCGTATGTACAGTAGAACCTCGTATGTACAGTAGAACCTCGTATGAACCTCGTATGTACAGTAGAACCTCGTATGTACAGTAGAACCTCGTATGTACAGTAGAACCTCGTATGTACAGTAGAACATCGTATGTACAGTAGAACCTCGTATGTACAGTATAACATCGTATGTACAGTAGAACCTCGTATGTACAGTAGAACCTCGTATGTACAGTAGAACCTCGTATGAACCTCGTATGTACAGTAGAACCTCGTATGTACAGTAGAACATCGTATGTACAGTAGAACCTCGTATGTACAGTAGAACATCGTATGTACAGTAGAACCTCGTATGTACAGTAGAACCTCGTATGAACCTCGTATGTACAGTAGAACCTCGTATGTACAGTAGAACATCGTATGTACAGTAGAACATCGTATGTACTGTAGAACATCGTATGTACAGTAGAACCTCGTATGTACAGTAGAACATCGTATGTACAGTAGAACATCGTATGTACAGTAGAACCTCGTATGTACAGTAGAACCTCGTATGTACAGTAGAACATCGTATGTACAGTAGAACCTCGTATGTACAGTAGAACCTCGTATGTACAGTAGAACCTCGTATGTACAGTGGAACCTCGTATGTACAGTGGAACCTCGTATGTACAGTAGAACCTCGTATGTACAGTAGAACATCGTATGTACAGTAGAACCTCGTATGTACAGTAGAACCTCGTATGTACAGTAGAACATCGTATGTACAGTAGAACCTCGTATGTACAGTAGAACCTACAGTAGAACCTCGTATGTACAGTAGAACCTCGTATGTACAGTAGAACATCGTATGTACAGTAGAACATCGTATGTATGTACAGTAGAACCTCGTATGTACAGTAGAACATCGTATGTACAGTAGAACATCGTATGTACAGTAGAACCTCGTATGTACAGTAGAACATCGTATGTACAGTAGAACCTCGTATGTACAGTAGAACATCGTATGTACAGTAGAACATCGTATGTACAGTAGAACCTCGTATGTACAGTAGAACCTCGTATGTACAGTAGAACCTACAGTAGAACCTCGTATGTACAGTAGAACCTACAGTAGAACCTCGTATGTACAGTAGAACCACGTATGTACAGTGGAACCTCGTATGTACAGTAGAACCTCGTATGTACAGTGGAACCTCGTATGTACAGTCGAACATCGTATGTACAGTAGAACCTCGTGTATCGTATGTACAGTAGAACCTCAGTAGAATCTCGTATGTACAGTAGAACCTCGTATGTACAGTAGAACATCGTATGTACAGTAGATCCTCGTATGTACAGTAGAACATCGTATGTACAGTAGAACCTCGTATGTACAGTAGAACCTCGTATGTACAGTAGAACCTCGTATGTACAGTAGAACCTCGTATGAACCTCGTATGTACAGTATAACCTCGTATGTACAGTAGAACCTCGTATGAACCTCGTATGTACAGTAGAACCTCGTATGTACAGTAGAACATCGTATGTACAGTAGAACCTCGTATGTACAGTAGAACATCGTATGTACAGTAGAACATCGTATGAACCTCGTATGTACAGTAGAACCTCGTATGTACATTAGAACCTCGTATGAACCTCGTATGTACAGTAGAACCTCGTATGTACAGTAGAACATCGTATGAACCTCGTATGTACAGTAGAACCTCGTATGTACAGTAGAACATCGTATGTACAGTAGAACCTCGTATGTACAGTAGAACCTCGTATGTACAGTAGAACCTCGTATGTACAGTAGAACATCGTATGTACAGTAGAACATCGTATGTACAGTAGAACCTCGTATGTACAGTAGAACATCGTATGTACATTAGAACCTCGTATGAACCTCGTATGTACAGTAGAACCTCGTATGTACAGTAGAACCTCGTATGAACCTCTTATGTACAGTAGAACCTCGTATGTACAGTAGAACATCGTATGTACAGTAGAACCTCGTATGTACAGTAGAACATCGTATGTACAGTAGAACCTCGTATGTACAGTAGAACCACGTATGTACAGTGGAACCTCGTATGTACAGTAGAACCTCGTATGTACAGTGGAACCTCGTATGTACAGTCGAACATCGTATGTACAGTAGAACCTCGTGTATCGTATGTACAGTAGAACCTCAGTAGAATCTCGTATGTACAGTAGAACCTCGTATGTACAGTAGAACATCGTATGTACAGTAGATGCTCGTATGTACAGTAGAACATCGTATGTACAGTAGAACCTCGTATGTACAGTAGAACCTCGTATGTACAGTAGAACCTCGTATGTACAGTAGAACCTCGTATGAACCTCGTATGTACAGTAGAACCTCGTATGTACAGTAGAACATCGTATGTACAGTAGAACATCGTATGTACAGTAGAACCTCGTATGTACAGTAGAACATCGTATGTACAGTAGAACCTCGTATGTACAGTAGAACATCGTATGTACAGTAGAACCTCGTATGTACAGTAGAACATCGTATGTACAGTAGAACATCGTATGTACAGTAGAACATCGTATGTACAGTAGAACCTCGTATGTACAGTAGAACCTCGTATGTACAGTAGAACCTCGTATGAACCTCGTATGTACAGTAGAACCTCGTATGTACAGTAGAACCTCGTATGTACAGTAGAACCTCGTATGCCTCGTATGTACAGTAGAACATAGTATGTGCAGTAGAACCTCGTATGTACAGTAAGAAATCGTATGACGAGTAGACTCCGATGTACCAGTAGAACTAGTATGTAACCTATGTACGTAGAACCTCGTAGATACCATCGTATGTACAGTGAATGACAGTAGACCCGTATGTACAGTAGAACCATCGTAATGTACAGTAGACTCCGTATGTACTGTGACATCGTATGTACAGTAGAACCTCGTATGTAAAGTAGACATCGTATGTCAGTATCATCCGTATGTACAGTGAACCTCCGTATGTACAGTAGAACATCGTATGTACAGTAGACTCGTATGTACAGTAGAAACTCGTATGATCTTAGTATGTACCAGTAGAACCTCGTATGTACAGTAGACTCGTATGTAGTAGACCTGTATGCTGTATGTACGTAGAAACATAGTAGTGCAGTGAACTCGTATCGTATCAGTAGAACCTCGTATGAACAGTAGAACCTCGTATGTACAGTGGAACCTCGTATGTACAGTAGAACCTCGTATGTACAGTAGAACCTCTTAGAACCTCGTATGTATGTACAGTAGAACCTCGTATGTACAGTGGAACCTCGTATGTACAGTAGAACATCGTATGTACAGTAGAACCTCGTATGTACAGTAGAACCTCGTATGTACAGTAGAACTCGTATGTACAGTGAACCTCGATGTACAGTAGAAACCTCGTATGTACAGTAGAACCTACAGTAGAACCTCGTATGTACAGTAGAACCTCGTATGTACAGTAGAACCTACAGTAGAACCTCGTATGTACAGTAGAACCTCGTATGTACAGTAGAACATCGTATGTCATACAGTAGAAACCTCGTATGTACAGTAGAACCTCGTATGTACAGTAGAACCTACAGTAGAACCTCGTATGTACAGTAGAACATCGTATGTACAGTAGAACATCGTATGTACAGTAGAACCTCGTATGTACAGTAGAACCTACAGTAGAACCTCGTATGTACAGTAGAACCTAGTATGTACAGTGAAACAATCGTATGTACAGTAGAACATCGTATGTACAGTAGAACCTCGTATGTACAGTAAAACATCGTATGTACAGTAGAACCTCGTATGTACAGTAGAACATCGTATGTACAGTAGAACCTACAGTAGAACCTCGTATGTACAGTAGAACCTCGTATGTACAGTAGAACATCGTATGTACAGTAGAACCTCGTATGTACAGTAGAACCTCGTATGTACAGTAGAACCTCGTACAGAGTGGCCTGCGGTTCTCTTACCAAGCGAATTGCAATTCCTGGAGCGCAGGATTGCAATTCGCGTTCCCATTAATTGCAATTGGACCGCAATCGGACCGCAATCGGACTGCAATCATGTGACCGCGGTCCAAAGAGTTGGTTGCGGAATTGCAATACTTATAGCGCAGTTCGTGCTGCGCTCCGCTTTTAATTGCAATTTACGCTCCTTTGTTTCTGTAAACTGCGAAAGAATGACCGCTTTACGCTGCGCTCTGCGGTAAAACCAGCGGACCGCTCTGCTTAACCAATGCGGCAATAAAATCGAAATAGTTGACAAACGTATCCGTGTTCCAATCCAAAATTTTTATCCCATCTATCTAAATTCAAAGTGACTACCTAGAAAGTCAGCGGTATTTGTGATCTGTTTTGTTGGTGCGCAATATAAATCGGCGGGTTATTGCCAGACAAACAGTGAAACATTGACCTTGACAATTTCTTGGACAAAACAAAATGTCGTCACTCACTCACTGCCGTTCCGAATATCAAGAACACATTAATAGACACCACCATGCTGACAATATATTTATTTTCATATAAAATCAAATGATAATGTGTGGTCTACTAGGTATATAGCAAAACAAAGCATCAATTTTGCGTTTTGTTTACATTTTCGTCGGTATCAAATTACGTTTTCCTATTATGTTGTCATTATTTCGACGCGATCCTATAGTCGACATGACAATTTCTGAGATCAATACAACTTTTCATAATGTCTTTCAATTTCAAGCTGCAAGGAGACTGTGAATTGCATATTAACCATAATAACATGGTGAACATATTGATAATAATTTTAAAAGAAAAGCATATTTTAATTTTCGAAACCTGATCATAAAAATTAAAATATTAAAAAAATAATTTATAATTAGATTTATATTACTGCAAACGTTCTGTTCTAGCTGTTGATTTCTATTGGCCCGATTCAAATTTTGTGAAGATAATATTTATTCCGGTGATAGCCATTTTATTTAAAATAAAACGGTTTACTTGTGTCACAGAGTGAGAAAGATAAATAACGGCCCGGAATCGAACCAGGGACCTCGTACCGTACCATGCCCATGACTACCGAGCAAGCTAACAAGGCACAGATTATACACACTTCATCCCCATGGTCAGTTGCGTACTGTGACATTCTTCTCCGCCAAATTGAAATTCGTCCTCGAATTCTATGTTTAATTTTGTCTCCGAATTCCATATGTTTGGGTACAATTTGGGAGTATTTATCAGTCGCGGTCCTTTGTTGGGCAACAGAATACTCAATTATCGTCCGTACCCAGAGTTCCGGTGCTCCATAGGTTTTTTTCCTGCAGAGTACCGAATCGGATCTCATTCGCGCTTTAGCTGTTAATTGTGACATATTTTTCTGTACTTATCACACAGAAATGAATAAGTATAATACTGACATTTCTTTCAATTGAAAAATGCAGAAAATATGTCGCAATTAACAGTTGAAGTGCAAATCAGATGTGATTTGGTACTTTGCAGGGGAAACCTACGGAGAGCACCATTAATAAACTCTCGGTACGGACGATGCGGGAGTATTCAGCAGAGCTTACTTCCGCAACTACGTTGGGCGCTAAATGTCACAGGGGTGAGAAAGATGGTGCACCAGCCGGAATCGAACCGGGGATCTCTGGTTTACCACACCATCGCTCTACCTGCTGAGCAAACCGGGCACAAATACACACTTATTCACCATAGTGATCACTTCATTCAACCAAAAATTCACAAGCTAGAAGTTATGCCAAATTATTACAGTCAACGTCACAGATTATGCTCTTGGCGACATTAGCGGACACAAATTTGTCCATCAATTTGATCAAATAAACAACGGAATCTGACAGATAACACTACGACGGCGCATGGAAAACATCATTATTCTGGTACTTGGAATCAAAATGGTGGATATTTAGATCAATATGTGAGGCGCTGACGGAACCTTTAACATTTTTTATCACGATAGCAGCTACAGGGATTGTTGGACGCATTTATTTAGAGAAACAAGAGATTACAATGGATTGGATAATATACTAAGTGACATTTTGTTCTAACGTACACCAACATAGAGGATTAAATTTGCGACAATGTTGGATTCTGGATTTTGTGGACAGGTGACAGAAATCGGAGCTGGATAAGAACCGACAGACGTGATTCTGAATATGCGTGCTTGGTCTGTGGTTTTTCTTCCAGATCATGTCATGCATGTTTTAATTTCACGTCATGTCAAAGCAGCACTATTGAATATAATGAATAACTTTAATATTCTACACCAGAATTAAAGTTCATTCATCGTCTGATGTGTAACTGATAAATTAAGGTAAGTTACTTGTATATGACAACTTTTGCCTCACCACGATAGAGGAGGGGCATTTAGTGTTACCCTTGACCTTGTCCGTTCTTCCGTCCGTCACCAACCTAGTAACTCGAAAAACTTTTAAACCGTAATAGCTACATACCTGAAACTTGATACATGTATGTTTGATTCGACCCCATGGTCATGGATTATCTCCCCCTTTTCAAGTTAGAATTTTCCAATTTTGTCTTGTAGCTCGTAAAACTTTTAAACCCTAATAGGTACACACCTGAAACTTGGTATGTCCTTATGATGAGTAGATTTGCAAAGTTTATTTTCATTCGACCCCCGAGTCATGGATTATCTCTCTCTTTTTGAATTAGAATTTGAAAATTTTGCCTTGTAACTCGTAAAACTTTTGTAATAGCTACAGCACTGAAATTTGATATGTAGCTTCCTTCTGATGAGTAGATGCGGAAAGTTTATTTCGATTTTTGATTCGAACCCCGTGTCATGGATTATCTCTCCCTTTTGGACACTGGAATTTTGCCTTGTTTACTATCAAAGCGATATGTGGGGTATCCGTGTTCTATGAACACATTTTCTAGTTTAGTTATCTCCCTTTGTTTTTTCGCGCACTGATTTGTCCGGCAGCATAATGCGAACAACCCTTTGCAATATTTTTTATGAAACTTAACACATGCATAGGTCTCACTGGACAGGGCGGAGCTAGCGTTAAAGGTACATGCCCACTCAGTAGGCACAAAATGTTCTTTATGTCAGAGACATCATCGGAGACATTTTCTGGCCAGATAAACAATCATTTACCATTACCCACGTATTGTTTGGCATTATTATACATTTTATATCGAAGAAAATTTCCGCATTGATATCAGGGACGATAACTGTGTTTCCTTAAAATGTTAACGGACATTACTATTTATTCTCTGTATTTATTTTTTGATGTGCAATGATCATACTTTATAATCTGTCAATTTTTTTTTTCAGTTGATGCATTTAATTTAATAGTATAAATAATTATAAAATATCATGCCCCATTTGCACATGAAAATATTACCGATACCACCGCGCGTCACTATCAGTAAAATAAATATTACCAAATGATTATATCTGTATAGCGGGCACTCGTAATGTTTATATTAAAGTAGTGGAATAGTGACAATTATACACTTATTTAATTCCCATAAAGAGCATTTTTAGCCTACTGAGTGGGCTTGCACCTTTAAAAAGGGGTTGGACAATTGTTGTCGCGACCGCCTGCGGACAGTGCGATATAGTCTGCACATTGACGTCCATCTGTATTTTTTTTGCCGAGCCTGCTTGCGGAAAGCGAGACTTAGTGATCACAATGACGTCCGTGCGTCAGTCCGTCCGAAATCGGTGTATGTTTTTAAATACCATATCCTAAGTCACATTGACTTGAAACATCAAATGCTTATTAGTCATAATCCATATATTCATTCTGTCTCCCACTCATGCGGCCCCTGTGCCCCAAGGTCAAGGTCAAATGACTTTGAATTTTTGTTAAAGTTTTTGCATACCTTATATCTCCACAACACTTACCCAGATTTGCTTCAAACTTCAGATAATTCTTTATTATCATCCATATTTTCATATTATAGCTCACGCATGCGACCCACATGCCCAAGATCAAGGTCAAATGACTTTCAAATTTGCGTTAAAGCTTTTACATACGTTAATTCAAACTTCAAATAAATATACTCGGACACCATCAAATGCCTCGGTGGGCTCAACATGCGGGCCATGGCCATCTGATTTTTATTTACTGTAGGTTAAAGTTTTTTTTTTAAGAACACTATATCTCAGAAACAGCTTCGCCAATTCACTCGAAGCTTCACATGTGTGTTTATCATCATCCATATTTTCATTCTATGCTCAACTCCTGCAACCCCTGTGCCCAATATCAAGGTAAAATTACTTTCAAATTTACCTCAAAGTTTTTGACATGCCTGCATGTGGACAGTGCGATATAGTTGTCACATTGGCCTACATACGTACGTACGTACATCCGTCCGGGTAAATTTTTTTGATTTAAGGTTAAAGTTTTTAAAGGTACATGCCCACTCAGTAGGCACAAACGTTTCTTTATAGCAATACAATAAGTGTATAATTGTGTCACTATTCCACCAGTTCTAAAAATTATGTGTGCCCGCTATCCATATATAATCATTTAGTAATATTTATTTTACTGATAATGACTAGCAGTGGTATCAAGCTATTTTCATATTCAAATGAGGCATGATATTTTTATGCCACCGGGTTCGAAGAAACGGGTGGCATATAGTGTTTGGACCGTCCGTCCGTCTGTCCGTCCGTCACACTTTTCGGTTAACCACTTTGTCACAGTTTCTCAAATATGCTGCAGGTGGCATCCGCGTTCGACAGACGCATTTTCTTGTTTTTAATAATTTATGCTAATTAAAGGTACATACCCACTCAGTAGGCACAACAATTAAAGTTATGTGTATTCTCAGTTATTTGTAGGAATTAAATAAGTGATAATTTTTAATTTTTGTCACTATTCCACCAGTTCTAAACATTACGAGTGCCCGTTATATGGATATAATCATTTAGTAATGTTTATTTCACTGATAGTGACACGCGGTGATATCAGGCTATTTTCATAGGCAAATGGGGCATGATATTTTTTAATTACTTATACTAATTAAATGTGTTTCCCTGAAAAAATAATGTTTTCGACAGATTATAAAGTATGATCATTGCACATCAAAAAATAAATAGTAATGTCTTGGTAACATTTTAAGGAAACACGGTTATCGCCCCTGATAGCAGTGTGGAAATTTACGTCCGATATAAAATGTATAATAATGCCAATAAATATGTGTATTAATGGTGAATTAATGTTTATTTTGCCAGAAAATGTCTCAGATGATGTCTCTGATATGAAGATAATTTTGTGCCTACTGAGTGGGCATTGTACCTTTAAGAACACTATATCTCTGAAACCGCTTCACCAATTCACTCGAAACTTCACATACGGTGTATTTGTCACCCACATTTTCATTATTATTTATATGTGCCCAATGTCACGGTCAAATTACTTTGAAATTTCCCTTAAAGTTTTTGTTGGGCCCGCTTGCAGACAGAGCGATATAGTTGGCACATTGGTGTGCATTCAGGATAAAGTTTTTGGTTAAAGTGTTTTTTAGTTAAAGTTTTTGGGTATACTATCAAAGCCTCGGCGGGTGCGGCATGTTTTTATGTCAACGGGCTAAAGCTTTGTTGCAATAAAAAAAATTGTTTGTACTATCAAATGCCTCGGCGGGCACGACATGCAGGCCATGGCCATCTAGTTATTATGGCATGCGATTTGATCAGTCGGCCATCACACCATGACTAGTTTAGCACTTGATCAGTCGGCCCATCGCACCAAGGACTAGTTTAGCACTTGATCAGTCGGCCATCACCCCAGGACTAGTTTAGCACTTGATCAGTCGGACATCGCTCCAGGACTAGTTTAGAACTTGATCAGTCGGCCATCGCACCAGGACTAGTTTAAAACTTGATCAGTTTCCCATCTCACCAGGACTAGTATAACACTTGATCATCGGCCATCGCTACAGGACTAGTTTAGAACTTGTTCAGTCGGCCATCACACCAGGACTAGTATAGCACTTGATCAGTCGGCTATCGCACCGGGACTAGTTTAGCCCTTGATCAGTCGGCCATCACACCAGGACAAGTATAGCACTCGATGAGTCGGCCATCGCACCAGGACTAGTTTAGAACTTGATCAGTCGGCCAGCGCTCCAGGACTAGTTTAGCACTTGATCTGTCGGCAATCTCACCATGACTAGTATAGAACTAGATCAGTCGGCCATCGCTCCAGGACTAGTTTAGCCCTTGGTCAGTCGGCCATCATACCAGGACTAGTTTAGCCCTTGATCAGTTGGCCATCGCACCAGGACTTGTGTAGTCCTTGATCAGTCGCCATCGCACCCAGGACTAGTATAGAACTTGATCAGTCGGCCATCGCACCAGGACTAGTTTAGCCCTTGATCAGTCGTCATCGCACCAGGACTAGTAGAGCACTTAATCAGTCTGCCATCGCACCATAAGTAGTATAGCGCTTGATTAGTCGCCCATTGCACCATGCCCAGTATAGCACTTGATCAGTTGGCCATCTCACCATGCCCAGTATAGCACGTGATCAGTCGGCCATGCCGAGTATACATGTAGCACTTGATCAGTCGGCCATCGCACCAGGACTAGTAGAGCACTTGATCAGTCTGCCATCGCACCATAACTAGAACTTTTAGGACGCCTAATGTAGATGGCTGGTGTGTGTGGGGGATCATTGTTTTGTGTCCCCGGCGGTGGTGCGGAGTACAATGATGAATTACTGATGAATTACTGTATTGAACACACATGTATATGCACTGTGATACCGTACTTCACAATCCTCAGTTTTAAATTGTTTCTGTATCGTAAAACTGAACATTTATTCATTTTGAAAAACTTAAAATTGTGGCAGATGATCGAAATGAAAACCGGATGTTTACATGCGAAATGAACCGGTGCATTGGTATATTTTAACCGCACGATGACCCACTGTATATTCATACCATATCCGTACGGATATATCGTATATACGAAACGGATATCGTATGTTTTTGTATAATAATTCGTATAGTACGTTTGTATAATGTAAACAAACTGTACTATACGATGATACGGTAAGTTTTTAACGGAAATAGCGAAAGAATGACCGCACAAACGGTATCGCGAAAGAATGACTGCACAAACTGGACCGCGAAAGAATTACCGCACAAACGGTATCGCGAAAGAATGACCGCAACAACGGGACCGCGATTGGACCGCAATTAGACTGCAATTTCAGAGCGGACGAATTGCAATTCAACGACCGCTGGATTGCAATTCTTGGTAAGTGAATCGCAGGCGGGAGTGATAGTATTTCACCATGCCCAGTACGTATAGCACTTGATTAGTTGGCCATCTCACCATGCCCAGTATAGCACGTGATCAGTCGGCCATGCCGAGTATAGCACTTGATCAGTCGGCCATCGCACCAGGACTAGCAGAGCACTTGATCAGTCTGCCATCGCACCATAACTAGTATAGCGCTTGATCAGTCGCCCATTGCACCATGCCCAGTATAGCACTTGATCAGTTGGCCATCACACCATGCCCAGTATAGCACGTGATCAGTCGGCCATGCCGAGTATAGCACTAGATCATTCGGCCATCACACCAGGACTACTTTAGCACTTGATCAGTCGGCCATCGCACCAGGACTAGTATAGCACTCAATCAGTCGGCCATCACACCAGGACTAGTTTAGAACTTGATCAGACGTCCATCACACCAGTACTACTTTAGCACTTGATCAGTCGGCCATCGCACCAGGACTAGTATAGCACTCGATCAATCGGCCATCGCACCAGGACTAGTTTATAACTTGATCAGTCGGCCATCGCACCAGGACTAGTTTAGAACTTGATCAGTCGACCATCGCACCAGGAATAGTTTAGCCCTTGATCAGTCGGCCATCGCACTGCGACTAGTTTAGCCCTTGATTAGTCGGCCATCGCACCAGGACTAGTATAGGACTCGATCGGTCGGCCATCGCACCAGGACTAGTTTAGAACTTGATCAGTCGTGGCCATCGCACCACGACTAATTTAGAACTTGATCAGTCGGCCATCGCACCAAGACTAGTTTAGTCCTTGATCTGTCGGCCATCGCACCAGGACTAGTTTAGAACTTGATCAGTCGGCCACCGCACCATGACTAGTTTTGCCCTTGCTCAGTCGGCCATCGCACCAGGACTAGTTTAGAACTTGATCAGTCGGCCATCGCACCAGGACTAATTTAGTAGAACTTGAATCAGTCGGCCACCGCACCAAGACTAGTTTTGACCTTGCTCAATCGGCCATCGCACCAGGACTAGTTTAGAAACTTCGATCAGTCGGCCATCGCACCACGACTAGTTTAGAACTTGATCAGTCGGCCATCGCACCAAGACTAGTTTAGCCCTTGCTCAGTCGGCCATCGCACTGGACTAGTATAGCACTCGATCAGTCGGCCATCGCACCATGACTAGTTTAGAACTTGATCAGTCGGCCATCGCACAGACTAGTATAGCACTTGATCAGTCGGTCATCTCACCAGGACTAGTTTAGCACTTGATCAGTCGGCCACGTCATCCTGCGTTATAGACAGAAGTGGTGGTCGGGGGCGGTGGGGGGGGGGGGGTGTAGTGTAGTCATAGACAAAAACTGGTGGTGGTGGTGATACACATTGTTCCCACTGTGGGATATAGACCGGAACTTTTATGACGCCAAATGTAGATGGCTGGTGTGCGTGGGGGATCATTGTTTTGTGTCCCCGGCGGTGGTGCGGAGTACAGTGATGAATTACTGTATATTGAACACACATGTATATGTACAGTGATACCGTACTTCACAATCCTCAGTTTTAAATATTGTTTCTGTATCGTAAAACTGAACATTTATTCAATTTTGAAAAACTTCAAATTAAATGGCATGATGATCGAAATGAAAACCGGATGTTTACATTCGAAATGAACCGGTGCATCGGTATATTTTAACCACAGGATGACCCACTTTATATTCATACCATATCCGTACGGATATATCGTATATACGAACGGATATCGTAATGTTTTGTATAATATTCGTATAGTATGTTTGTATAATCATGATAATGTAAACAAACTGTACTATACGATGATACGGTAAGTTTTTACCGGAAATAGCGAAAGAATGACCGCACAAACGGTATCGCGAAAGAATGACCGCACAAACTGGACCGCGAAAGAATGACCGCACAAACGGTATCGCGAAAGAAAGACCGCAAAAACGGGACCGCGTTTGGACCGCAATTAGACCGCAATTAGACTGCAATTCCAG
>JAQRGA010000396.1:0-16682 GCA_029237695.1 Conchocele bisecta | reverse complement strand
TACTATTCTCTATTTTGCATCGCAATGCATAAACCAAGATGAAATGTCGCTGATAATCGCAATTATGACAATTTACGAGTGAAAAAGTCGGATCGAAATGGACGGGAGGGAGTGAATTATTTGACCACACATGGACGTCCAGATGTGACGTCGTCAGATGTTGTGACCCACTGTAAAACTCTGCGTCGACTGACCACTGTGCATGTACTGTAGTGGCTTAGTCCGCTGTACATGTACTGCAGTGACTTAGTCCGCTGTGCATCTACTGTAGTGGCTTAGTCCGCTGTGCATGTACTGTAGTGGCTTAGTCTGCTGTGTATGTACTGTAGTGGCTTAGTCCGCTGTACATGTACTGTAGTGGCTTAGTCCGCTGTGCATCTACTGTAGTGACTTAGTCCGCTGTGCATCTACTGTAGTGGCTTAGTCCGCTGTGCATGTACTGTAGTGGCTTAGTCCCGTGTGTATGTACTGTAGTGGCTTAGTCCGCTGTACAGTACTGTAGTGGCTTAGTCCGCTGTGCATCTACTGTAGTGGCTTAGTCCGCTGTGCATCTACTGTAGTGGCTTAGTCCGCTGTGCATGTACTGTAGTGACTTAGTCCGCTGTACATGTACTGTAGTGGCTTAGTCCGCTGTACATGTGCTGTAGTGGCTTAGTCCGCTGTGCATGTACTGTAGTGGCTTAGTCCGCTGTGCATGTACTGTAGTTGCTTAGTCCGCTGTACATGTACTGTAGTGGCTTAGTCCGTTGTGCATCTACTGTAGTGGCTTAGTCCGCTGTGCATCTACTGTAGTGGCTTAGTCCGCTGTGCATCTACTGTAGTGGCTTAGTCCGCTGTGCATGTACTGTAGTGGCTTAGTCCGCTGTACGTGTACTGGCTTAGTCCGCTGTACATGTACTGTAGTGACTTAGTCCGCTGTACATGTACTGTAGTGACTTAGGCCGCTGTGCATGTACTGTAGTGGCTTAGTCCGCTGTACATGTACTGTAGTGACTTAGTCCGCTGTGCATCTACTGTAGTGGCTTAGTCCGCTGTGCATGTACTGTAGTGGCGTAGTCTGCTGTGCATGTACTGTAGTGGCTTAGTCCGCCGCTTTGCATCTACTGTAGTGGCTTAGTCCGCTGTACATGTACTGTTGTAGCTTAGTCCGCTGTGCATGTACTGTAGTGGCTTAGTCCGCTGTGCATGTACTGTAGTGGCTTAGTCCGCTGTGCATGTACTGTAGTGGGTTAGACCTCTGGCTTAGTCCGCTGTGAATGTATGTAGTGGTTAGTCCGCTGTGCATCTACTGTAGTGGCTTAGACCTCTGGCTTAGTCCGCTGTGAATGTAATGTAGTGGCTTAGTCCGCTGTGCATCTACTGTAGTGGCTTAGTCCACTGTGCATGTACTGTAGTGGCTTAGTCCGCTGTGCATGTACTGTAGTGGCTTAGTCCGCTGTGCATGTACTGTAGTGGCTTAGTCCGCTGTGCATGTACTGTAGTGGCTTAGTCCGCTGTGCATGTACTGTAGTGGCTTAGACCTCTGGCTTAGTCCGCTGTGAATGTAATGTAGTGGCTTAGTCCGCTGTGCATGTACTGTAGTGGCTTAGTCCACTGTGCATGTACTGTAGTGGCTTAGTCCGCTGTGCATGTACTGTAGTGGCTTAGTCCGCTGTGCATGTACTGTAGTGGTTAGACCTCTGGCTTAGTCCGCTGTGAATGTAATGTAGTGGCTTAGTCCGCTGTGCATCTACTGTAGTGGCTTAGTCCACTGTGCATGTACTGTAGTGGCTTAGTCCGCTGTGCATGTACTGTAGTGGCTTAGTCCGCTGTGCATGTACTGTAGTGGCTTAGTCCGCTGTGCATGTACTGTAGTGGCTTAGACCTCTGGCTTAGTCCGCTGTGAATGTAATGTAGTGGCTTAGTCCGCTGTGCATCTACTGTAGTGGCTTAGTCCACTGTGCATGTACTGTAGTGGCTTAGTCCGCTGTGCATGTACTGTAGTGGCTTAGTCCACTGTGCATGTACTGTAGTGACTTAGTCCGCTGTGCAGTAACTGTAGTGACTTAGTCCGCTGTGCATGTACTGTAGTGACTTAGTCCGCTGTGCATGTACTGTAGTGACTTAGTCCGCTGTACATGTACTGTAGTGACTTAGTCCGCTGTACATGTACTGTAGTGACTTAGTCCGCTGTACATGTACTGTAGTGACTTAGTCCGCTGTACATGTACTGTAGTGACTTAGTCCGCTGTACATGTACTGTAGTGACTTAGTCCGCTGTACATGTACTGTAGTGACTTAGTCCGCTGTACATGTACTGTAGTGACTTAGTCCGCTGTACATGTACTTTAGTGACTTAGTCCGCTGTACATGTACTGTAGTGGCTTAGTCCGCTGTGCATGTACTGTAGTGACTTAGTCCGCTGTACATGTACTGTAGTGGTTTAGTCCGCTGTGCATGTAATGTAGTGACTTAGTCCGCTGTGCATGTACTGTAGTGACTTAGTCCGGTGTGCATGTACTGTAGTGACTTAGTCCGCTGTACATGTACTGTAGTGACTTAGTCCGCTGTACATGTACTGTAGTGACTTAGTCCGCTGTACATGTACTGTAGTGACTTAGTCCGCTGTACATGTACTGTAGTGACTTAGTCCGCTGTACATGTACTGTAGTGGCTTAGTCCACTGTGCATGTACTGTAGTGACTTAGTCCGCTGTACATGTACTGTAGTGACTTAGTCCGCTGTACATGTGCTGTAGTGACTTAGTCCGCTGTGCATGTACTGTAGTGACTTAGTCCGCTGTGCATGTACTGTAGTGACTTAGTCCGTTGTACATGTACTGTAGTGACTTAGTCCGTTGTACATGTACTGTAGTGACTTAGTCCGCTGTACATGTACTGTAGTGACTTAGTCCGCTGTGCATGTACTGTAGTGACTTAGTCCGCTGTGCATGTACTGTAGTGGGTTAGACCTCTGGCTTAGTCCGCTGTGAATGTAATGTAGTGGCTTAGTCCGCTGTGCATCTACTGTAGTGGCTTAGTCCGCTGTGCATGTACTGTAGTGACTTAGTCCGCTGTACATGTACTGTAGTGGCTTAGTCCGCTGTACATGTGCTGTAGTGGCTTAGTCCGCTGTGCATGTACTGTAGTGGCTTAGTCCGCTGTGCATGTACTGTAGTTGCTTAGTCCGCTGTACATGTACTGTAGTGGCTTAGTCCGTTGTGCATCTACTGTAGTGGCTTAGTCCGCTGTGCATCTACTGTAGTGGCTTAGTCCGCTGTGCATCTACTGTAGTGGCTTAGTCCGCTGTGCATGTACTGTAGTGGCTTAGTCCGCTGTACGTGTACTGGCTTAGTCCGCTGTACATGTACTGTAGTGACTTAGTCCGCTGTACATGTGCTGTAGTGACTTAGGCCGCTGTGCATGTACTGTAGTGGCTTAGTCCGCTGTACATGTACTGTAGTGACTTAGTCCGCTGTGCATCTACTGTAGTGGCTTAGTCCGCTGTGCATGTACTGTAGTGGCGTAGTCTGCTGTGCATGTACTGTAGTGGCTTAGTCCGCCGCTTTGCATCTACTGTAGTGGCTTAGTCCGCTGTACATGTACTGTTGTAGCTTAGTCCGCTGTGCATGTACTGTAGTGGCTTAGTCCGCTGTGCATGTACTGTAGTGGCTTAGTCCGCTGTGCATGTACTGTAGTGGGTTAGACCTCTGGCTTAGTCCGCTGTGAATGTAATGTAGTGGCTTAGTCCGCTGTGCATCTACTGTAGTGGCTTAGACCTCTGGCTTAGTCCGCTGTGAATGTAATGTAGTGGCTTAGTCCGCTGTGCATCTACTGTAGTGGCTTAGTCCACTGTGCATGTACTGTAGTGGCTTAGTCCGCTGTGCATGTACTGTAGTGGCTTAGTCCGCTGTGCATGTACTGTAGTGGCTTAGTCCGCTGTGCATGTACTGTAGTGGCTTAGTCCGCTGTGCATGTACTGTAGTGGCTTAGACCTCTGGCTTAGTCCCGCTGTGAATGTAATGTAGTGGCTTAGTCCGCTGTGCATGTACTGTAGTGGCTTAGTCCACTGTGCATGTACTGTAGTGGCTTAGTCCGCTGTGCATGTACTGTAGTGGCTTAGTCCGCTGTGCATGTACTGTAGTGGGTTAGACCTCTGGCTTAGTCCGCTGTGAATGTAATGTAGTGGCTTAGTCCGCTGTGCATCTACTGTAGTGGCTTAGTCCACTGTGCATGTACTGTAGTGGCTTAGTCCGCTGTGCATGTACTGTAGTGGCTTAGTCCGCTGTGCATGTACTGTAGTGGCTTAGTCCGCTGTGCATGTACTGTAGTGGCTTAGACCTCTGGCTTAGTCCGCTGTGAATGTAATGTAGTGGCTTAGTCCGCTGTGCATCTACTGTAGTGGCTTAGTCACTGTGCATGTACTGTAGTGGCTTAGTCCGCTGTGCATGTACTGTAGTGGCTTAGTCCACTGTGCATGTACTGTAGTGACTTAGTCCGCTGTGCATGTACTGTAGTGACTTAGTCCGCTGTGCATGTACTGTAGTGACTTAGTCCGCTGTGCATGTACTGTAGTGACTTAGTCCGCTGTACATGTACTGTAGTGACTTAGTCCGCTGTACATGTACTGTAGTGACTTAGTCCGCTGTACATGTACTGTAGTGACTTAGTCCGCTGTACATGTACTGTAGTGACTTAGTCCGCTGTACATGTACTGTAGTGACTTAGTCCGCTGTACATGTACTGTAGTGACTTAGTCCGCTGTACATGTACTGTAGTGACTTAGTCCGCTGTACATGTACTTTAGTGACTTAGTCCGCTGTACATGTACTGTAGTGGCTTAGTCCGCTGTGCATGTACTGTAGTGACTTAGTCCGCTGTACATGTACTGTAGTGGTTTAGTCCGCTGTGCATGTAATGTAGTGACTTAGTCCGCTGTGCATGTACTGTAGTGACTTAGTCCGGTGTGCATGTACTGTAGTGACTTAGTCCGCTGTACATGTACTGTAGTGACTTAGTCCGCTGTACATGTACTGTAGTGACTTAGTCCGCTGTACATGTACTGTAGTGACTTAGTCCGCTGTACATGTACTGTAGTGACTTAGTCCGCTGTACATGTACTGTAGTGGCTTAGTCCACTGTGCATGTACTGTAGTGACTTAGTCCGCTGTACATGTACTGTAGTGACTTAGTCCGCTGTACTGTAGTGACTTAGTCCCGCTGTGCATGTACTGTAGTGACTTAGTCCGCTGTGCATGTACTGTAGTGACTTAGTCCGTTGTACATGTACTGTAGTGACTTAGTCCGTTGTACATGTACTGTAGTGACTTAGTCCGCTGTACATGTACTGTAGTGACTTAGTCCGCTGTGCATGTACTGTAGTGACTTAGTCCGCTGTGCATGTACTGTAGTGGGTTAGACCTCTGGCTTAGTCCGCTGTGAATGTAATGTAGTGGCTTAGTCCGCTGTGCATCTACTGTAGTGGCTTAGTCCACTGTGCATGTACTGTAGTGGCTTAGCCCGCTGTGCATGTACTGTAGTGGCTTAGTCCGCTGTGCATGTACTGTAGTGGCTTAGTCCGCTGTGCATGTACTGTAGTGGCTTAGTCCGCTGTGCATGTACTGTAGTGGCTTAGACCTCTGGCTTAGTCCGCTGTGAATGTAATGTAGTGGCTTAGTCCGCTGTGCATGTACTGTAGTGGCTTAGTACCGCTGTGCATGTCTGTAGTGGCTTAGTCCGCTGTGCATGTACTGTAGTGGGTTAGAACTCTGGCTTAGTCGCTGTGAATGTAATGTAGTGGCTTAGTCCGCTGTGCATCTACTGTAGTGGCTTAGTCCACTGTGCATGTACTGTAGTGGCTTAGTCGCTGTGCATGTACTGTAGTGGCTTAGTCCGCTGTGCATGTACTGTAGTGGCTTAGTCCGCTGTGCATGTACTGTAGTGGCTTAGACCTATGGCTTAGTCCGCTGTGAATGTAATGTAGTGGCTTAGTCCGCTGTGATCTACTGTAGTGGCTTAGTCCACTGTGCATGTACTGTAGTGGCTTAGTCCGCTGTGCATCTACTGTAGTGGCTTAGTCCACTGTGCATCTACTGTAGTGGCTTAGTCCGCTGTGCATGTACTGTAGTGGCTTAGACCTCTGGCTTAGTTCCGCTGTGAATGTAATGTAGTGGCTTAGTCCGCTGTGCATCTACTGTAGTGGCTTAGTCCACTGTGCATGTACTGTAGTGACTTAGTCCGCTGTGCATGTACTGTAGTGACTTAGTCCGCTGTGCATGTACTGTAGTGGCTTATTCCGCTGTGCATGTACTGTAGTGACTTAGTCCGCTGTGCATGTACTGTAGTGACTTAGTCCGCTGTGCATGTACTGTAGTGACTTAGTCCGCTGTGCATGTACTGTAGTGACTTAGTCCGCTGTGCATATACTGTAGTGACTTAGTCCGCTGTACATGTACTGTAGTGACTTAGTCCGCTGTGCATGTACTGTAGTGACTTAGTCCGCTGTGCATATACTGTAGTGACTTAGTCCGCTGTACATGTACTGTAGTGACTTAGTCCGCTGTGCATATACTGTAGTGACTTAGTCCGCTGTACATGTACTGTAGTGACTTAGTCCGTGTGCATACTGTAGTGACTTAGTCCGCTGTACATGTACTGTAGTGACTTAGTCCGCTGTGCATGTACTGTAGTGACTTAGTCCGCTGTGCATGCACTGTAGTGACTTAGTCCGCTGTACATGTACTGTAGTGACTTAGTCCGCTGTACATGTACTGTAGTGGCTTAGTCCGCTGTGCATGTACTGTAGTGACTTAGTCCGCTGTACATGTACTGTAGTGACTTAGTCCGCTGTACATGTACGTGTACTTGTCGCTGTACTGTACGTGTGGCTTAGTCCGCTGTACAGTACTGTAGTGCTTAGTCCGCTGTCATGTACTGTAGTGACTTAGTCCGTCTGATACTTAGTGTACTGTAGAGTGACTTAGTCCGCTGTACATGTACTGTAGTGACTTAGTCCGCTGTACATGTTACTGTAGTGACTTAGTCCGCTGTACATGTACTGCTAGTGACTGTAGTACCTTAGTCCGCTGTACATGTACTGTAGTGACTTAGTCCGCTGTACATGTACTGTAGTGGCTTAGTCCGCTGTGCATGTACTGTAGTGACTTAGTCCGCTGTACATGTACTGTAGTGACTTAGTCCGTGTACATGTACTGTAGTGGCTTAGTCCGCTGTGATGTACTGTAGTGTTACGTTAGTCTAGTCTGCTACATGTACTGTAGTGACTTAGTCCGTGTACATGTACTGTAGTGACTTAGTCCGTTGTACTGACTGTAGTGACTTAGCGCTGTAATGAGTGGACTAGTCCGTGTCATGTACTGTAGTGACTTAGTCCGCTGTGCATGTACTGAGTGACTAGTACGCTTAGTACATGTCTTAGTTGTAGTGCTTAGCCCGCTGTACATGTACTTGTCCGTGACTTAGTCGCTGTACATGTACTGTAGTGACTTAGTCCGTGTACATGTACTGTAGTGACTTAGTCCGCTGTGCATGTACTGTAGTGACTTAGTCCGTTGTGCATGTACTGTAGTGACTTAGTCCGCTGTGCATGTACTGTAGTGACTTAGTCCGCTGTACATGTACTGTAGTGGCTTAGTCCACTGTACATGTACTGTAGTGGCTTAGTCCGCTGTACATTTAGTGACTTAGCCCGCCTGTACTGTACTGTATGCTTAGTCCGCTGTACATGTACTATAGTGACTTAGCCCGCTGTACATGTACTGTAGTGACTTAGTCCGCTGTACATGTACTATAGTGACTGTCCCGCTGTACATGTACTGTAGTGCTAGTCCGCTGTACATGTACTGTAGTGACTTAGTCCGCTGTGCATGTACTGTAGTGACTTAGTCCGCTGTGCATGTACTGTAGTGACTTAGTCCGCTGTGCATGTACTGTAGTGACTTAGTCCGCTGTCATGTACGTAGTGTTAGCCGTGTATACTGTGGCTTAGTCCACTGTACATGTACTGTAGTGGCTTAGTCCGCTGTACATGTACTATAGTGACTTAGCCCGCTGTACATGTACTGTAGTGACTTAGTCCGCTGTACATGTACTATAGTGACTTAGCCCGCTGTACATGTACTGTAGTGACTTAGTCCGCTGTACATGTACTATGTGACTTAGCCCGCTGTACATGTACTGTAGTGACTTAGTCCGCTGTACATGTACTGTATTGGCTTAGTCCGCTGTACATGTACTGTAGTGACTTAGTCCGCTGTGCATGTACTGTAGTGACTTAGTCCGTTGTGCATGTACTGTAGTGACTTAGTCCGCTGTGCATGTACTGTAGTGACTTAGTCCGCTGTACATGTACTGTAGTGGCTTAGTCCACTGTACATGTACTGTAGTGGCTTAGTCCGCTGTACATGTACTATAGTGACTTAGCCCGCTGTACATGTACTGTAGTGACTTAGTCCGCTGTACATGTACTATAGTGACTTAGCCCGCTGTACATGTACTGTAGTGACTTAGTCCGCTGTACATGTACTGTAGTGACTTAGTCCGCTGTGCATGTACTGTAGTGAATTAGTCCGCTGTGCATGTACTGTAGTGAATTAGTCCGCTGTACATGTACTGTAGTGACTTAGTCCGCTGTGCATGTACTGTGTGGTTTAGTGGTTGTCATGTATGTAGTGACTTGTCCGTGTCATGTACTGTAGTGACTTAGTCCGCTGTGCATGTACTGTAGTGAATTAGTCCGCTGTACATGTACTGTAGTGGCTTAGTCCGCTGTACATGTACTGTAGTGGCTTAGTCCGCTGTGCATGTATAGTGACTAGCCCGCTGTACAGTACTGGTAGTGACTTAGTCCGCTGTGCATGTACTGTAGTGACTTAGTCCGCTGTGCATGTACTGTAGTGACTTAGTCCGCTGTACATGTACTGTAGTGACTTAGTCCGCTGTACATGTGCTGTAGTGACTTAGTCCGCTGTGCATGTACTGTAGTGACTTAGTCCGCTGTACATGTACTGTAGTGACTTAGTCCATGACATGTACGTAGTGACTTAGTCCACGATATGTACTGTAGTGACTTAGTCCACTGTACATGTACTGTAGTGACTTAGTCCGCTGTACATGTACTGTAGTGACTTAGTCCGCTGTACATGTACTGTAGTGACTTAGTCCGCTGTGCATGTACTGTAGTGACTTAGTCCGCTGTGCATGTACTGTAGTGACTTAGTCCGCTGTACATGTACTGTAGTGGCTTAGTCCACTGTGCATGTACTGTAGTGACTTAGTCCGCTGTACATGTACTGTAGTGACTTAGTCCGCTGTACATGTACTGTAGTGACTTAGTCCGCTGTGCATGTACTGTAGTGACTTAGTCCGCTGTGCATGTACTGTAGTGACTTAGTCCGCTGTACATGTACTGTAGTGACTTAGTCCGCTGTGCATGCTGTAGTGGTTTAGTCCGCTGTACATGTACTGTAGTGGTTTAGTCCGCTGTACATGTACTGTAGTGGTTTAGTCCGCTGTGCATGTACTGTAGTGACTTAGTCCGCTGTGCATGTGCTGTAGTGGTTTAGTCCGCTGTACATGTACTGTAGGGTTTAGTCGCTGTACATGTACTGTAGTGGTTTAGTCCGCTGTGCATGTACTGTAGTGACTTAGTCCGCTGTGCATGTGCTGTAGTGGTTTAGTCCGCTGTACATGTACTGTAGTGGTTTAGTCCGCGGCTATGCAAGGATTGAGAGCCAATTTGGACCCTCAAAAGGCTAGTAATATTTCAGCATTGTGCCTTTTTTACTAATCCTAATTTTGCCAGTCGCCTCATATGCTAAATTGGGTTTAGATACGAGGCAAATCTATAATTAAAATATTTTTGCCTTTCCTCTTTTATACTTTCGGCGCATATATGAGACCCAGTGTGCGTTAAAGGTACAGTGCAGCCTCTCTACAACAGCCACTCATGGGAAGACGCAAATCTGGCTGTTGTAGGGTGGTGGCTGTTGTAGGGAGGTTAACGCAGAATTAAATTATGTCGTCTACTGTTTATTTACTTTCTTCGATAATTCTCATCAAATACATGCTTTGACAGCATTTTAGAATCATTTCCATTTCAAAACATGTTTTTATTGATCAAGAAGGCAAAAGCAACGGAAGTCGAACAATTTCCTGTTCAGCAGTCTAAGGGTTAGATATAGAGGAAATCATCCATTTGGGATATAAAATAGCGGCTGATAACAGAGAGGGGTGTTGTTGTAGAGAGGTGGCCGTTCGGGGACGTTCCTGTGCATTGCATGTCGTATCAGATACAGAGCAATTATCCAAGGGTTCGACAATGTCCAGCCGTGGGTAAACGCTTGCCGTGGCCCGAGAAAACTGTTTTGAACCCCAAGTTCCCCGAGTGCCACGACAAGCGTTTACTCACGGCTGGATGTGGTCGAACTTTATTGTTACAATTTCTGGCTGCTCGGAAATTATTCATGCAATTTGAGCATATATGCAGTACTTTCGGTACTTTGATAATCTTCTCCATTCAAATAGCTGATTTACACAATACATATTCCGGGGCCACAGTACACATCGCTTGATGAGGCCACATACATTTATAATTCAGTGCGACTGTTGTGAACTGGTCTGGGTCGCGTTTCACTAAACTTCGTACGATAAACTGTTCGTACGAATATTTCTGCTCCTTTTGACTACTCCTTGCCAATTGAGTTTAGGAGTAAATTCCTAACATTCTGAGTAATTGACTCCTTTTTGGGAGTCATTGGAAGCTCTGTATGATAGTGTCACAAAAGAAATAAGCCTCATTTTTAAAACGACGTACACAATTAATAGCTGACAACGTCGAATTCGCGTACGTCATTATACATACACCATTTCCCGGCAATTGAATTGTCTGTTGTTACAAGACAACAATTACATAGTTGCAATGCAACAACTGCACGCCGTTCGTATCAAGCGGAATCGTAATTAGACAGTATTCCCCCTCCAGATTCGAATATCTGTTGAGAATGGAATTCATTACACCGCTCTAATGTGTTCAACGTTAATGAAATATGCAAGCTGACAAAACACGTTGACGGAGTCCGCCCATTACCTCCACACGTCTCATCATTACTAGAATATAGAGAACACCATATTGAGTGAGTTTACTGTCTGTTTAACGAAACCTGCCCACATGTTACGGCTATATAAACAATGTCAAAACAATATTATAGCACAATTTAAGAATGAGACTTCTTTTTATTTCGCGAAATTTGGTCCAATATGGATTTTATTACGAAAAACAATTTTCCCATGTTAAATCACCATAGACATCTTCACAGAGTGAATATGTCTATGGGGATTTTACATGGGAAAATAGTTTAGAATTTCATAAATACTGAACCGATTTTTAAAATTTAACTTTTGTTTTCTTAGTTAGATCATTTCGAAGCTGTATAGCTAGGTTTCGGAGTCAATTTCCAAAATTGTTCGTTTGTTGACTCCTCCCACAGCTCCTCTACCTCCCCCCCCATGTTAAATCACCATAGACATCAGGGAATATGTCTATATGGATTGAACATGGCGAAATTGTTCCAATTTCAGAAATAGTGGGCCCATTTTCAAAGTTTAACTTTTGATTTCTGATAGTTAGATCATTTCCAAGCTATATAGCGAGGTTTCAGTCAATTTCCATAATCTTTCGTTAAACATTTTTTCGACTCTACCTCTGCTTTATTCACATTTTTTTCGCCCCCCCCCCCCCCCCCCCCCCACCATGTTAAATTTCTATAGAGAAATCATTATTCGTAATAAAACCAATATCTGACAAAATTTTACGAAATAAAAAGAAGGCTCATTCTTAGATTTTGATAAAATTTAATTTGATCGAAAGCATTGTTTGTGCATTGTTTATATAGCCGTAAAATCTGGCAGGCTTCGTGAGTATAGTGTTTGTTGATATCTGTAGCCGATTTCACCAAAATTTCAAAGTATACTTATCTTGCTAAGTACACATTGAAGGAGAACTTTTCAATTTAACCATACATTTATTTATTTTTAATATCCTGCATTTATTATATTATCACAGTCATTTTGGCTGTGATAATGTAATAAATTCAGTATAATAATTCTGCATACTTTTAATCATCAAATATATGTCGTTAGTTCTGTATGAAATACTGCATTTCGGGAAAAATAAATGATTACTCCCTCAAAGTGTACTTAGCTAGATAAGTATGCTTAGCAATGTTGGTTGTGTATCTAGACAAGGCTAGGAAACGCATAGGAACATCACCACAATGTTTAATCACGTGATTCACTGTTGTTGTGTCTGATTCAATGGCGCATATAACGTATACGTATGCTGACATATATTTGCCATCGGGATGTCGAGATGTTCTCATAATGTATCGCTACATGTCTACTTAAATATCATGACATATCGACATAACGTGAAACATGTCAACATGTTGAGATCAAGTCTGACTAGATAACGTGATAATTTATCATAATGTGATATTTGATCTGAACATGCCGTCATAACGTGATACGTTAACACAATATGTCGACATAACGTGATAAGTTCACACAATATGTAGACATAATGTGATATTGTATCTCAACATTTGATATTTTATCAAAACAAGTCGACATGTATCTCAACATGTCGACATAGTTTCACGTTATGTCAACATGTGATATTTAAGTCAACATATCGCGATAAATTATGTCAATATCTCGACATCTCGATGACAAATATATAAACCAACATAGCTGACTACAAGTTCCTTAATGTTTGTACAAGCCCCATATACTGGGTGTTTAGAGACATTGCTCATTATTTTTAATACGACAATTGATGCCTTCGGTCCTCTGGAAGCGGTGGGCTTCATTAGCATTACTGTCACTGATACAAAGGGGTGTATAAAGTGGCCAATCTAACTTCTGTCTGTGCTTATTACACTTTCTGAGAAGCCGTGCATTCCGTTATCGTGCACGAAATCAAGACGTTTGCTAGCTCCTTGATGAAACTTCTTGATTTCGAGTTTCAATTCGGAGAACATTCTCAAAACTAGCTTTCAGACCTCGACAAATTATTAATTTTCCACTCGTCCAGATTGAATTTCATCTCATACATTCCTATATGGTTTAAAGTTCATGCCGCTCTGCCTCTTCAAATTACCACTCTCCCAGATGGAACATTCACTCGACAATACGAGCGGGCGAGTGGATTTGTTGAGGCCAGCGTTTGATAATCACTTGCCCAGATATCCCAGCATTACACATTGTGAAATGTAATTACATAATTTTTTGACATGCTGAACAAAGATAAAATACTTTTGGAACATCCCTCGCATACTAAATGTTTAGAAATATTGCGAATTACATCCAATACTGTAGTGGCTCTTTACTTCGTTGATCCTCTTTACGCAGCGGGATTCATTAGCGTTACGTAATATGTGGCTGTGACTGGAGAAATGAGGCTTATGGCATTTGTGACCAGTAAAAATCCTTGGACAGTCACGCAATATGGTAAACATGTTTTTCTGACGATAGCAAAGGCATTTATGTTTTGCTATCATTGTAGCCACATATCAGACTGTACATTCACGCAGTCTGATCAGGGTCTGCATTGTTCTCCATTCAGTCCGCGGGTCACCAGTCCGCTTCCTATACACACTATATACATGACGGATAGGCCGCTATTTATCGGGAACTGGACATATCAACAGCTAGACTCGACACACATGCCATAAGCCACGTTTCTCCAGCCACACCTTGATACCGTGGCTGGGACAGGAGACATGGGGTTATGGCATTCGCGAACAATGTAGTCCTGCGCATCCGCGCGGTCTGATCAGGGCCAGCACTGTCCGCCCTGTGGATCACCTGTCGTACTCCCAAGAAGTATGATGTATAATTGTCCGACCACAGCGCTGCGCTAACAGATCAGGGGCCCGTTTCACTAAACTTCGTACGACTAAAATGTTCGTAAGTCAATAATTATGATAGTCTGTAAATTTCACATTAACAATGTTTTCTTGTAAACAATTATTGGATTTACATTTATGGAGCATATGCTGCATATGCTGCTTTATGCAGCCTATGCTCAATAAATGTAAATCCCCATCAATTGATATTTCCTAGGCAATCCTAAATTTGCACTTACGAACATTTTAGTCGTAAGAAAGTTTAGTGATAAAGGCCCCATGTTCTACACCGGCCACAAGTGACATAAGCCAATCACAGCCACAGTATGTTACTGTGTCTCACAAAATGGGCGTATGGAATTGCATACAAACTGCATCTTGACATTTGTTCATGGTAACACAGGATGATTATGATCTTAATAGTTTTGCTGACGATTGCAAAGATGCCGGACTGCAAATAATCTGGTTACTCTGCGCGGATGACTATGCGACAAATCTATGTTCAAATTCGAACACATATTTTGTGGGCTGTCGAGACATATAGTACGCGTCATTATCACGTGTCATTATTACGTGTCAAATCAGGCTCACATCCGATTACAATAACAACATATCGACGTGGATCATTGAACTTAACACCAGTACCTCATAGTTTACAACAACTAATGAATCTAGAATTACGTCACTGGTAAACCCAACATGGAATATCATAAGCACTACTAATTTAGTTGGCGATGCATGATTTTGTACGTACATGTATAATTGTCCCCTTGTCTTCTGTAGGTAATTTGCCCGTAACAAACGAAATACTAAACACATATATCTGAAGTGAATATATGTGAAGACCTAATACTTTTAGCTATTGCCAGAGTAATAAGTGAGCGAAAAAAAACAACGAAATGTGTGGTGTTTGATCGAGCCTGAAACTAGACCACATGTTCACCGCTGTTTACAACCTTAGCACTGAATAGTCTATGATAAATGGGTGGGTGGGGTAATGTGATTTCGAACGGCTCATTTACTCGGTTCTAGGTCAGAGTCTGCCACCTGTGGTACTAAGTTACAAATAGCACCGGTATATATGCATGCAGGCGCCTAGGTAAACGCCTATCCTTTGATAAATATACGTACGGTTGCACAGAAGGCACATGTCATTTGTTTTACTTTCGCGTGCGCACGCGATAGTATTTGCGAGCGCACGCGATATGTTTTGAAATACACATGCACATTATTAGTATAACTAATAATATCATTTGACAATAAAATGACAGCGAGATAGTGTGAAAATGAATAAGATATTTTATAAATAGACACATAGAAAACAGTACCTCATGGAATACTAGAATGGCATGTCACCAGTATGTATACACACCAGTGCAGGATGTCATCAGTATGTAGTCACAATAGTATGGCCTCTTACCAGTATGTATACAGAGCAGCATTACCAGTTACCAGTATGAATACAAACCAGTATGGCATGTCATCAGCAGGTATACAAACCAGTGTGGCCAGTCACCAGTATGTATACATAGCAGTATGACATGTAACTAGTAGGGATACACACCGTATGACCTGTCACCAATATCGATACACATCAGTATGGCATGTCATCAGTATGTATACACAGACATATGGAATGTCACCAGTATGGACATACACCTGTATGGAATGTCACCCGTATGGATACATAGCATTATTACTATCGCGTGCGCACGCAAAGCCTATCGCGTGCGCACGGAAGAACTATCGCGTGCGCACGCAAAAGTAAAACATAGTTCATGTCCCCTCTGTGCCACCGTATATACGAGTACATGCAAGTTACGGACCCGTTCTATACCTTTTCATCGTTTGATTCAAAGATAATTGCTTCGTAAATGTATGACATATATGTGAACACTGCCTCGTTACTGTATCCTATACGACACGTGGAGTGGCCAAGTCGGCCATCTTTGTGTGTTCCAGCCATCAGGCAGTTTCACCTGTTCTGCCGTTTGACAAATAACCCAACATGTGAGGTAGAACATATGATATAATGTAGCTAATCACATGTAAAATAGCCAGGAGAACGGACTCCTATCAATTATATTGTACAATTGAACCTCTCTATACCGAACACGCCGATGGTACCCGTGGTGATTGGTATAGTGATATTCCACTGTATTAAAATAGTTGAACTAAAGTGGAACCGTGCCATGCTGTCATGCACACTCCAGTGACTACACATGTATATATTTCCAATTATGTAACATTTATGTTGGTAACTAAAAAGAAAATACTTATAAAAACAAATTATATTACAACAAACAGTAAAATATATCAGTTTTCTGGACAGGTTTGTGCCTATGTTTTTAACAACATGAACCACCATTATAAAGAGCTTCATACACAGAAAATCGCACAGTGCATCACTTTTACCTGGCCAACTACACAACACATACCTTATACCCACTACTGTACTCTGTTATTAGCTATCAAAGTATGCAGTTACCTGCCTGTTTTGTCCCTGGTGTCTACTCACCTATTATGTGAGTAAATATGGCTTTACATATGGGTAACGTGTACACTATTTAGGCTGTTACTGGCATAATATTTATAGGACTCCGTTGTCATATATGTCTATTATGTATTGCACCAACCTTTATTGGGTTTACTATCATATGATTTGCTGTATCTGTCAAACACACGAAGTGGTGAAAGTGTACAATGCCATGCACATACAAAGATGGCGCAGATTACAACTCGATGCTCCATATAGTATACAGTAACACGACAATATTCA
>JAQRGA010000395.1:0-23476 GCA_029237695.1 Conchocele bisecta | reverse complement strand
AACGCTTGTGTGAAATGTGAAGCAGATCTGACCAAGGAAACATAAATTATAAGCCATTTACCCGAGCGTTAAGGTTTCGGGACTACGTACGCATGTACGGACGTATGGAGGCCGGTAACGCTATATACCCTCCTCACCATTCGGTGGCGGGGGCATAGATATAGGAGGGGGATTACTAATAGAGAGTGGGCGACTATTAGAACAAATACAGAATTGAGATTGAAATTCAATTACATACCTGTATATTAAGATGGGAGATCATCCGCTCGTTCGCCCTATTGCGGGCCTCGAGGGCCACCAAATCGGAAGGTCTTCCTCCGTCCAGCATACTGTTGAGTCGCTCTATCTCCTCATCCCGGCCTTCAACCGGCAGGTACACACAGGCAAACTGTACAGAGATGGGCATTTATCAGGTACACACAGGCAAACTGTACAGAGATGGGCATTTATCAGGTACACACAAGCAAACTGTAAAGAGATGGGTACAGAGATGGGCATTTATCAGGTACACACAGGCAAACTGTACACAGATGGGCATTTATCAGGTACACACAGGCAAACTGTACACAGATGGGCATTTATCAGGTACACACAGGCAAACTGTAAAGAGGTGGGCATTTATCAGGTACACACAGGCAAACTGTACAGAGATGGGCATTTATCAGGTACACACAGGCAAACTGTACAGAGATGGGCATTTATCAGGTACACACAGGCAAACTGTACAGAGATGGCATTTATCAGCTACACACAGGCAAACTGTACAGAGATGGGCATTTATCAGGTGCACACACGTAAACTGTACAGAGATGGGCATTTATCAGGTGCACACACGTAAACTGTACAGAGGTGGGCATTTATCAGGTACACACAGGCAAACTGTACACAGATGGGCATTTATCAGGTACACACAGGTAAACTGTACAGATCTGAGCATTTATACACACAGGCAAACTGTACACAGATGGGCATTTATCAGGTACACACAGGCAAACTGTAAAGAGGTGGGCATTTATCAGGTACACACAGGCAAACTGTACAGAGATGGGCATTTATCAGGTACACACAGGCAAACTGTACAGAGATGGGCATTTATCAGGTACACACAGGCAAACTGTACAGAGATGGGCATTTATCAGCTACACACAGGCAAACTGTACAGAGATGGGCATTTATCAGGTGCACACACGTAAACTGTACAGAGATGGGCATTTATCAGGTGCACACACGTAAACTGTACAGAGGTGGGCATTTATCAGGTACACACAGGCAAACTGTACACAGATGGGCATTTATCAGGTACACACAGGTAAACTGTACAGATCTGAGCATTTATACACACAGGCAAACTGTACACAGATGGGCATTTATCAGGTACACACAGGCAAACTGTACAGAGGTGGGCATTTATCAGGTACACACAGGCAAACTGTACAGAGATGGGCATTTATCAGCTACACACAGGCAAACTGTACACAGATAGGCAGGCCTTTCCCCAGCCGGTTATAGCGCCGTGGGACCGCGGCGCTATAATTTCAGTTGTCGGTGTGCCGCGGCGCTATAAGTCCGACCGCGGCGCTTATGTTACGCACGCGGTGCCTTGATTTGCTGGCCGAATAATGGTTATGGCCACTTTAAAACCCATTAAAGTCTCTTGTTTCGTTTCAATTGTATTATCCCAGCGCGTAGCGAAAATGATATATAGGGATACAACTTAACATTAGGGTTAATCTGCAATAACTTCTGTCTTATTTCATAGAATGATTTAATATTTCATAGATGCATTTGGAATATCATCCTGCATCATTCTACGGAAAGCGTATGCCCGCTCACTCCAAGGTCAAGGTCACAGACTTCGAAAACACTCCGTTTCGAAAACTTAACGCTGTGGTTAATTCATTATAACTTCTGTTTGCCTTGATGGAATGCTTTCATATTTCATAGATGCATTTGTAACAGCATCCCACAGCATTCTATAGAATGCCCATGGTGCCCGCTAGCCACAAGGTAAAGGTCACAGACTTACGAAATGCTCCATTTCCAAAACTTAACTAACACTCGGGTTAATTCATTACTTCTGTTTCCCTTGATGGAATGCTTTAATATTTTATAGATGCATTTGTAACAGCATCCCGCGTAATTCTACAGGAAGCCTGTGGTGCCCGCTAACCTCAAGGTCAAGGTCACATACTCAGAAAATGCTCAGTTTCGAAAACTTAACGCTTGGCTTAATTCATTGTAACTTCTGTTTCCCTTGATGGAATGCTTTAATATTTCATTGATGCATTTGTAACCACAGCCAGCATCATTCTACAGAAACCCAATGTGCCCGCTAACCCAGGGTCAAGGTGACAGACTTGAGAAAATATGTGACCGTTAAATCTGGTTATGCCCCTTACATTTATAAGAGTAATATGATTATTCCTAATCATATTACTTTTAGGGGAAGAGGTTAAGTGACCCTAGTGTGGTATGGACCTGGACCAGGTCAGGTTTTTCTAATTTCAGGGCTGACTATATATTTTTCTCCGTAAATATTCAGTTCTGATTTTGGGATTTATCCCCCATCACAATCGGTATCATATGGGATTTGACCCCGCTAACCCGGCCTAAAATGACCTTAGCTGTTGACAGGCCGTTAAACACCGTTAAATAAAATCTAAGTTTGATGCTGCTAACAAAAAGAGAAGATCCATGTTAGACTACTTGAGTTTGTTACCTGATCTGGAGCTACACAGGTTAACAACTTGATAACCCTGTCAATGTCATTACCAAGGTCAGGAATGATCGAGACAAATTGTCTCCCCAATTATCATATGAACCAAGTATACTTCAATTGTATGACGTTATGGCCAATATAGCTTGATCTGACGACGAAAAGTGGTAACAATGCAGTTGAAGTGTAAGGGATAGGCCAGAGTAGATAAGTACACGTAGTCACTTAATCACTTATAATGTACACTATATTACATGGGGAACACACAGGAATACATGATACATTGATATGCGAACATCACTGTACTGTGCATGATACTATTCAATTACTACAAGGTTGTAAGCCAATCGACTGTTATACTTTAACGCAACTTAAAAGCTATAGACGAATAAACTCGGTATGTGGTATCTCAATGGTCCGTAGTGGACAATAGTATGAATGCACAAGTACTTTGATGATCGCTAATCAAAGTGAAATAACATACAAGTATAACATGGCATAACGAACATTGGAGGACAAATTACAATCATCTGAGCTACCCCAGTGCTGGCGTATCTCAATAGATAGTGTAACCTCTGAGTATCAAGGTCCCAAGGTCTGCCTCACCCGCAATATGAGGTCTAGTCAACAATATGGCTATAATCCACTTCAAGTGGATTAATCCATAAACAATATATGTAGTCTTACTACAATCCTTTAGCCATGATAGCCATGATAGGAGTATTACCATACACTATCAAAGTATACATATGTATTGCCTATGCAATATATTTCCAAAGTATGAATGTCAAAGTCAAAGCCGGATGTGGTTACATCACATGATAGTCAATAACGATAATGTTCCGGAAGCTGGTTCCCGGAAGTAAAGAAATTCCACAGGTAGTATTATCTCCGGAAATGGTGGACCAGATGTAAAGTTCCTATGGTATCACTCGACTGTAGCAACCCGGATGTGGTAGACCCGATGTAAAGTATCCATGGTGAATCAATGGGTTGTAATACCGGAAGTGGTAGACCGGATGTAAAGTTCCGATATAATACAAAATGGCGATTATCACGTTGGCTAAGACGCCGGGAAAAGTTTCACATTAGGTGACATTCAACTCGGTGGTAGTATAATGATATGATATGTGTGTATGGCGTTTCACTTCACTAATCTATGGCTGTGACTGTCTGCTGAACGCGAGGTAGCTATCACACACTGCTCTATACAGGCCTGTACCCGGAGCTGCTACACACACTGCGCCAGACAGACGTACACTCGGACGACCTGACACTCTGCACTGACTGGGGTCTGCCCTCAACGAGTGGACAAAAACGTCCAATGTTGCCCGCTGGAGCGATCTCAAGAGGCTACAAAAATGAAATGAGTCTCCAATTACTGGACGAATACGTACAGACAGACAGACAGGATGCACAACGGACTAAAACGGGAATCGAACAACGGCAAATCACAGCTGAAATAAAATGTTCTAGGTACATACCAAAATCCTCCGTGTCACTGGTGAATACAGTACTAGTCTTCTGTAAACAGAAAATATGTGTCCCGCCAACACATAGCGAGACATCGCTTATATACGCACCAGTGAAACCATGCACGGAATAATGAATATGCCTACCCCTCGTACGACATCTCACATAAATACTACAAAACCATGGCTTTTGCCATGTCACCCGTGGGTTATATTTGGCATAAATATATGTTCCCACGCCTTAAATTCAACCAAAACCATTGTACAGCCCTCGTGGAATAAATACCATCCAACATGGTATACCCCACACTACCATAAATCTGCACACTATAGACCCAGATCTCATAATCCGAAATCTACTCGATGGTCTCGACAATGCGAAGGTCGCTTTTGGCCCCCGCCAAACCCCTCCATATCGGTCCCTACGGCTATACACTCAAATGAGAGTGTTAGCACATACTAAACTCAAATATCGTGGTCATTTACGGAAATATCACGACACAAAACATCACCATTATGGGATCTGATATATCCGTGTTGGCCAGTACCAGGCTATGCTGAAACACTAACCCGTGGCATACATAACAGGGCAGACCATGGTATGGTCTGCGCTGTATACTGGCTTCACCTACAGAAGGTCCCTTATATGGTGAACAACTGACACGCAGACAAACTCGGCTGGCACGGACAGTGGACATCCGTAATACTAAAAAGTCTTCTCCCTAGCGAAACCAGCACACGCAGTCAACGAGTTCTCTACCACACACATGCATATCTGTGGCAAATATGGCGTGACATCAGTAAAACATTGCTCATAAAATAGACGTATATTTAAATCCGCAAAAATGACACGCATAAACGTATTTCCACCAATACAACATAAGCCCCGTATTACACGCACCTTGTACATGGGAAATGTACATGCTAAATCACAGGTGTGTGAAAAATCACAGGTGTGTGAAGTCACAGGTATGTGGAATCACAGGTATGTGAAACTCAATACGCACAACAATACAACGCAGTACCACACATCACAAATATACAATTATACGGAAATCCGGAATGTACAAGAATGCACGTGTCACGCGACAAACCCCATGTTGATTATGGTGAATCACATCACAGGCGATTCTAGCGTGTCTTGGATGGTCAATTATTGTTTGTATATACATAAAACACCTTTCTAAACAATGTCCAAAACAATTCAATTCCCAAAAGTTCCCGGGTGTAAAATATAATAATACTTAGAAAGGTACAAAACTCCCATTCGCCACCATTGTAACGAAAAGCCACACAATGTAGACAATTGGAACTCGCCTATAAAATGCATTCAGCGTGTCGTAACTGCTGTTTGACCCAAGTCCGGGCGTCTATTAGAATCACCACTGGCTCCGAAGTCCAGGGTGGGCGTTTAATAGAGGCAAGTGTTATTCAGCAAAGGGAAAATGATAAAAAAATATACAATGTTCTGCTATCTGAACAAAAACATAACTAAGGGACGTTACTCTCAAACGCCAGACTTGATTGTACTGTCTGTTGGTTTATAAACATTTGGGCCTAGACGTTTCGGCCCACTCTGGTCATTATGGTACAGTCAGTAGAAATGTTAAATTTAATGGTAATGTATATCAAGACAGCGTCAATCATTAATGCTGATCAGATTTACGCCTACGGACGTTTCGGCAGCGTCAGCGTTTCGGATCTGTCGGGTTTGAGATGCTTTGAAAATGGCGTCTCCGTAACCGTGTAAATTCTGATCACCCTGTGTCAAATAGCTACTGCTGATGAGGAATTTACTGTGACACCGGAAACAGTGGAATTTCGCTTCACTTTTGAAAGTGAAAGTAGCAATTATGTTTTTTCCCCCGATTTTAAAGGAAGTTGCTATCGAAATAATGGAAAGAAAACAAATCTAATTGGACAATTAGCTCCGATTTTGTTTCAAGTCGGTACTGGGCATTTATTAGAGGCACTAATTTCGTGAAAATCCGCCAAAAAATGTGTCATTTTCAACGTAAAAAGTGGGGGGTGGGCGTCTATTAGAGCATGGGCGTCTATTAGAATCTTTACGGTATACATATATAAATACATGTAGACCCAAACATGTTAAAGTGAGGGTAAACAAACCCAGTTATGTGTATGTGGGTGAATTGTCGACCTCGATATTTTGTATTTACAGTGTTTGTTCGCGCATGCATAAATAGAAGGCCGTCAATCGATCGGCCAGTGGCCCATTGTGTTTCTTCACGGAGCTTTACAATGGATTTGACAACTCAGCAAAATATGTCAAGTGTGTCGCTCTACGTCAAAGGGTTGGATAGGGACACGAGAGACATATATTTATCAAAGTTTATGTATGAAACAAACTCTAGATCGCTACCAGACCCGTTCCAGGGGGCCGTTTCACTAAACTTTGTACGACTAAAATGTTCGTAAGTGCAGAATTATGATATTCTGTAAATTTCACATTAACAGTTTTCTTGCAAACAATTATTGGATTTACATTTATTGAGCATAGGCTTCAATGTAAATTCATCAATTGAAATTTCCAGACGATTCTAAATTTGCACTTATGAACATTTTACATGTAGTTGTATGAAGCTTTGAGAAATGGGCCCCCTGTGTGGTACCAGAAATAGTTACTGTTCATTATAACACACCCAGGTAACAGGTCTGATTGTTGATATATATATTTTAACTTGCCACCTCATAAATACAATGATAAGCACATGTATATTACCAGAAATAGTTATTGTTTCGTACAGCACATCTAGCTAACAATGAATCTGTACCAGATCAGGCTATTGTAAGTGCAATTAAATGTAGAGCTGTGTTTATGATCCCGCCACCCTCTCCCAATACAGGTGAGGTACTGGTTCTGCCTGGTCATCACTATTAACCCTTTCCACACCACAGACATTTTTGGTGTTTGCAAACAATGTAGATCCAGATGAACCGGCTCATATGGATCTGTCTCGTCAGGATCTGCACTGTTGCAAGTACTTTTATATCATTAGGAAACACCCATTTGTTTATGAATGTACTGATATAAATGCTTTTTTCTAACAATTGATCGGTCTGAAAATTAGTTGGACCATTCCAGGTGCATTACTTGGGTCACACACCTTGAGAATGTCATCACACAGTAAACCAGACTCTTTTGTTACTTGCACTGACACCGTGGACATCACAGTTTTCGATTCTTTATTAACATGAATATCAACAGTATACATGACTTTATATAGTCTGTGTTTCCCATTTGGCCAACACCCGCTGTTACACTACTCTTATATTTAATATGTTGTATCGTAGCCCGAAGACTTTTAACCCTTAGAACACTGAAAAAGAAAATTGTCATCTGCTGATTTTAAATATTTTTCTATTTAAAATCATGTTCTGGAAGCACATTAGAATCGTCTCAGCTTGATACAATTCTACTGTGCTGCCAAAACACGATTTTGAGACGAAGCGAATTTATTAGGCATTTATCAGCTACACACAGGCAAACTGTACAGAGATGGGTATTTATCAGGTACACACAGGCAAACTGTACACAGATGGGCATTTATCAGCTACACACAGGCAAACTGTACAGAGATGGGCATTTATCAGGTACACACAGGAAAACTGTACAGAGATGGGCATTTATCAGGTACACACAGGCAAACTGTACACAGATGGGCATTTATCAGCTACACACAGGCAAACTGTACAGAGATGGGCATTTATCAGGTACACACAGGCAAACTGTACAGAGATGGGCATTTATCAGGTACACACAGGCAAACTGTACAGAGGTGGGCATTTATCAGCTACACACAGGAAAACTGTACAGAGATGGGCATTTATCAGGTACACACAGGCAAACTGTACAGAGATGGGCATTTATCAGGTACACACAGGCAAACTGTACAGAGCTGGGCATTTATCAGCTACAAGGCTAACTGTACACAGATGGGCATCTATCAGCTGCACACAGGCTAACTGTACACAGATGGGCATTTATCAGGTACACACAGGAAAACTGTACACAGATGGGCATTTATCAGGTACACACAGGAAAACTGTACAGAGACGGGCATTTATCAGGTACACACAGGCAAACTGTACAGAGATGGGCATTTATCAGGTACACACAGGCAAACTGTACAGAGATGGGCATTTATCAGGTACACACAGGCAAACGATAGAGATGGGCATTTATCAGCTACACACAGGCAAACTGTAGAGATGGGCATTTATCAGGTACACACAGGCAAACTGTACAGAGATGGGCATTTATCAGGTACACACAGGCAAACGGTAGAGATGGGCATTTATCAGCTACACACAGGCAAACTGTAGAGATGGGCATTTATCAGGTACACACAGGCAAACTCTACAGAGATGAGCATTTATCAGGTACACAGGCAGGCTAAACGTACAGAGACGGGCATTTATCAGGTACACACAGGCAAACTGTACAGAGATGAGCATTTATCAGGTACACACAGGCAAACTGTACAGAGATGAGCATTTATCAGGTACACACAGACAAACTGTACAGAGATGGACATTTATCAGGCAACTGTGCATTCACCAAATACAGTGTTCCTTTGATATCAAGTTTATCAGGCTAGACTAGCTAGGAAATGCAGGAATTGTAATAGTTGGAAACTTCATATTTGGTATGTGGCTTCCTTATGGTGTATAGACGTGCCAAGTGAATAGCACTTATTTTATCTGACCCCAGGGTTATGTATTATCTCCCCATTTTGGACTTAGAAATTTTCACAACTTTGCCCTGGTAAGAAGTAAAATTGTAAATCCTTCAATTGAAATTTCAAGATGATCCTAAATTTGCACTTACAAAACATCTTAGTCGTACAAAGTTTAGTGAAACGGCCCGTAGATGTGCAAGTGGGTATATTGCAACTGTTGTGCCATCGACTTGCATCTAGTATTTCTTTCTGGTTTACTAATATACAGATTGCTTTATAGCTTCTGATACAGCAGGAAGCAACACATTAAATATATTTGCATGACCTTCAGCTTGTGCACCACATCTACACAAGCTAGAGCTCCAGATAAGGTGCATATGTGCTTAAATACCTCATTCAAATTGCCAAAAACCCAATTGAAATCAGAAGTAGTGATTAGTGATTATCAAAAAGCAATGACAAATTTGTGGTATCTTTATCATGCTGCAGAGAACAATAAACAGACCACAAATATAGCATATTTTTCCATGAAAACACATCTTGGTATTTCATTAGAATTGTCTCCAAGGAGACAATTCTAATGAAATGCCAAGACATGTTTTTTCAATTAGAAGCAAACTATTCAATAATTGCAGTCTGCTGATGTGTAAACAGTAGTGTGATTTTATTTTACCCAATTAATATTTTGAAATACCCAATTGCTTCAGAAATGATGGAGTGATAATATCCAATTGAGTCGAGACACTGGCTGTATTTTATTATGCAGTCACCAACTTTTAACAAAAAACTACTAACTACTTTCAACAAACTATTTCTGATAAACTGTTTATAAAATGTTGTTAACCTTTGAACCTTTGAAAGCCTGCTATAGCGGTTTATGCAAACAGTACATATCCAGATGAGCCGGCTCATAACGAGCCGTCTCATCAGGATCTGCACTTCTTTAAATTAATTATTTAATACCCCATTTTCATAAATGGACTAGTCTGAAAATCATGTTGTGACGGTTGGATTGGCTGCAAAATTAACATATCAAAATCCATTCCAGTGACTTAGGGGTGAAAGGGTTAATGGGATACGATGAGCCGGTGGTGTAATCCAGCATTAATGCTAAGGTTGGTAATGCCTTGTGGAAGATTTTTGCCATTGTTCTCTTATATCAACATCAATAAACAAACAAAGGACATTTATGTCCCTGCATAATATCTGATGTGAATTGTATGGATATTATAAAGTAAACAATGCTAGAAGTGCACTTAACCATGTACGGCATAATATTGTAGAAAATTTTGCAAACCGCAGTTTTTGAATATATTTCATGTAAACATTATTAATAGACAAATACGTTCGTAATGCACCTAAAACATTTCAAAACTAGAAAATGTGGTCTGTCGATGCACTTAGGGCCCTATAGGTGATTTGAGAAACTATTACAAAAACTTAAAAAAATAAATAAATGGACGGACGGACAGGGCGAAGCCTATAAGGCACTACCGAATCTCGGCGGGGCCCTAATAAGAATTCATTAACTGATGGATGACTATGCCCACAAAAACCTTAAAGCAAAATAAAAAGAAATTCACGCAAATTTCTATGTCATTTGACCTTGAGCACAGGGGTTGCATTGTGAAAATATGGATGATGACAAATAAGCATATAAAGTTTCAAGAATTTAATTCCGCAAGAACTAACGTCATTTGCAGAAAATACAGATGATTTTCAGAATCATTGTCAGCAGTATACGTGGCTGTGATGGAAGAAATGGGGGTTATGGATTTTGCGACCAGTGTAGATCCAGATCAGCCTGTGCATCCGCACAGTCTGATCAGGATCTGCACTGTTCGTCATTCCATCAATGAAACGCCTGTCATGCTTCTAACAAGCAATATAGATCCTTTATCAGGCTACATGGGCGAGCTATTTGATCTGGAGCTACATTGGTCACGAATCCCATAAGCCCCATTTCTCCAGTCACAGCCACATTTGATGCAGCTCTACCGTGCACTATTGCCTCTACATAGTTATGGAACCATTGTATAATTGTGCCACTATTCCACCAATTCTAAAACTTACGAGTGCCAGCTATACAGATATAATAATTTAGTAATATTTAGTTTACTGATAGTGACGCGCGGTGGTATCACGTTATTTTCATGTGCAAATGAGGCATGATATTTTTTAATTATTTATACTAATTAAATGCGTCACCAAAAAAATAAATATTTAGGACAGATTATAAAGTATGATCATTGCACATCGAAAAATAAATACAGATATTAGATAGTAATGTCCGTTAACATTTTAAGGAAACACAGTTATCGCCCATTATTTCAGTGTGCAGAAAATGTCTCGGATGATGTCTCTGATATAAAGCATATGTTGTGCCTACTGCGTGGGGATGTACCTTTAAGGTCTGGAGGCACGACAGGTAAGTCAAGTCCTGAAATATTCGACACAACACGAATATTGAATTACCAAATTTAATATGCTAATCTATGATAATAACGACAGACAAGAACTCAACCCTTAAAAGGCGGGAACCGAAAATGTTGTCTGCTGTTGTTTCATATTTTCTATTCTTTCTCAGTAAAAACATGGTTTGACAGCACTTTAGAATCATTTCCATTGGAATTATTCTAAAGTACTGTTAAAGCATGTTTTTCATGAGTATAATGGCAAATAAACCATAAACAGCAGACGACAAAATCTAATTCAGCTTTGAAAGGGTTAACAACTAACAAGGAACACGGTACTATGTACGGTTCGTACTATGCATGTGTTCCTTCAATATGTCAACATAGTTCATTTGAGCCGGCGACGAAACAACATTTGATATCTTAATGGCAAGCACTCAAACATACTTAGAAAAGACCTGGCCATGTTGAGAAAGCAAATGTGTACTTTCCATACTAATATGAAAGTGAAAGTTAATTTCAATAGTAGCGTATGTTATTTGAATTTATATCATGTAGTTGTTAAAGGTACATGCCCACGCAGCAGGTTACACTGTACTACTACTTTTCATTTTCTGTCATGCCTTATATGAGCCATTTGTCTACCCACTAACGAGTTATTTTTAATTACGGCGCGTGTTAATTGGTGTTAAATCGCATTTTATATGCCGCGACCAGAAAGGGTATTTTCCGACCTCGTGCTATTTTTACCAACACGCGTCACGTGACACGGTCAATCATATCACATCTTTGACATGCGCAGTGAGGTATCGGAAGTTGAGAAGAAAAATCTCTGTTCGAGTCCAAATCTAAATCTCCACGTAACTCTTTCCATTTGGTGATCTGGTCGCCAATATTAACCACTCTCTCTCTGTACTGCCTGTCCCTCAGACATTTCGCCTTTTTTTTTGGCCGACGCCGTTTCATACAATTTCCGTCCTGGACGTTTCGACATGTTGATATTCTTGTTTATATATTGGGAAGCCTACTGGCGCGCGTAGTATACTGCGCATGCGCACCGCAAGCCGTGATGTGAAAGTCGTCGTCCCCGCACATTATCAAATAGACTGTTACCACCGCGCGTCGCTTACAGTAAATTGATAATTAATAAATGATTATATTTGTATAGCGGGCACTCGTAATTTTTAGAACTGGTGGAATAGCGACATAAATTATGCACTTATTTAATTCCTATAAAGAAAATGTTGTGCCTACTGCGTGGGCATGTACCTTTAAAGTATGTGTTAACATGAAAGTTTAATTCAAGCTAGGTGATTAAACTTTTCTAGTGTGTAATTAAATTGTGGGGATTTCCCTGCATATGAAAATTCAAAGTGAAATAATGCAGTTTAATCAATTAAATGCTGGTTATCACTTCCAAGTGAGAGAAAATTATAGTTTTCAAGCGCTAAAATGTTGATTTATTTGTTAAAATATGAATTTTCGACTGTAGTAGCTTCGCGGGTTGCTGTGTGTTTTCTATCGAGACCATGTGCATAAAAATTATAAAAATAATCCATTATGTCGAAAATGAAACGATTCTATAAAGCACAAATAATTGGTATGTTTTTGTATAGGTCTAAAACAAAAATGATTACAAGATTAAGTGCTATACATTCTGCTTATCAAGAGGAGCCTTAGTATCAGGAGTTAAGTCAACATTGAAACAGTTATAGCTATAAATTCCACAAGCCAATCTACGCCCATTGTACAGTATGTGATCAAATTCATACGTCAATGTTAAGTTTCAATCTATAAAAGTCTGGTGTGAGTAAGATATATCATCCCACATGGAAAAGTGAAAGGGTTTAATGTACCGTAACAGATATGGTTAAATGTGGCTGTGACTGGAGAAATGGGACTTATGGGTTTTGTGACCAGTGCAGATCCAGATCAGACTGTGCTTCCGCACAGTCTGATCAGGATCTGCACTGTTCGCCATTACATCAATGAATTACATAGATAATACTAATGAGAATGCGGGAAATAAATGTGATAATTTAGGTCTTAATACAGAGATAAAAATAAAGTTTGTTTATTATAGTGTCACACCTATGGACAGGGCTGGCCATTTTTTGCTGATGAGACAGTATCAAACAGCAATACATCCCAATTGCTATCCAGGCAGGCACTAGCCAATCAGGCAATTGGTACAATGTATTTAACTAGCTGGCGGCTCAACAACCGGCCAATATCAGCCCGAGCAGAGGCTACCTTTTCTCATGGCGGTCACATTCAGCTAAATGGCAACATAATAAAACTTCAATTAAATAAATAAACTTCTATTTCTACATTATCATGGAATTAATAATTTATATATTATCCTTAGACATCTATCTTAATTTTGTTGTCGTCTGCTGTTTATTTTCTATTTTCAATTTTGATCATCTGCTTTCACAGCATAGAATTTACAATTTATGCTTTGACAGCACTTTAGCACTTTAGAATAATTTACAATATGCTTTGACAGCACTTTAGCACTTTAGAATAATTTACAACATGCTTAGACAGCACTTCAGAATCATTTCCATTGGAAACGATTCTGAAGTGCTGTGAAACCATGTTTTTATTGAGAAATAAGGCAAGATATAAAAGCAACAGCAGACGACAATTGTTGTGAGTAGCGGTCTAAGGGTTAAACAGATATATTGCTATAAAACTTTCAAGTGAAAGTAATGAGCTCAAACTGTCATTGTCTACTTTTCAGATCATATTTTCCATTCAAGAAGTTCTGTTAAATTACCCATCGCCTGTCCCCAACCAACCACCACTACCGGCAGCAAGGGAATGACATTTATGTTCTTAACCCTTTCAACACCAAGTAACTTAATAGGATGTTCCATGCCAATGTTTCATGCTATTTCATTAATTTTGTTCATTCAAATTATCCCATTCTTCTAAAAGGGTAATCTGTACGACGTTTAAAATTATTAACAAACAGTGGAGATCCTGATGAGACGGCTCGTTACGAGCCGGCTCATCTGGATCTGCACTGTTTGCAAACATTGTCTCTATAGAGGTCTGTGGTGTTGAAAGGGTTAATAATGTTTGTCTTTACGCAGTGTAGAAACAAAGAGAGGAAATGTGAATAATGAAAAGTGGAAGTGTGTAACATCCCTGCAACAGCTACAGTCATATAGAGACGGGACTGTAACGCAGTCTGATGCATCTACACTGGTCACAAAACCCATAAACCCCATTTCTCCAGTCACAAATACATTTGCTCTAGTGAGCCATAGAAATGTGAAAATGTGCTAGTATATTGGGACACACTTTGGGCATTGTAATAAGTAGTATAGTTTATATATTACGTAGGCGTAGATACATGTATTGTTTACCGGCTGTAAATCACTTGTTAAGCGGGCTAAACGTTGTCTGTTACCCTAATTGAAGTTATACAAATCGTGTAATAGTCTTCAAGTGTGTTGTAAAATGTACAAAGGTTACGTCATTGTAATAAAAGGTGTGTATTTCCTTGTATAAACTAAGGGCATCAAGTTTCATGAATTTTAAGTACCTTACATGTATGTTTAGCCAATATCATTCTCAATGATTAATTCCTTAACTCTTTGCAAGCTGGGAAACATGTGCTATAAATACCGGTAGTTCAAAAATAGCAGACGAAAATTCATAATATATATATTTGCGTTATTTTATTATTAGCAGATCTATTTATAGATCGGCTAATATATTGATCATCCATCGAATTCTGAAAAAGTTTGTAGCAACCCTTTTCTCCGCTATTCGGTATTCTACGAACGCGAATTTTGCTGTATCGATCACTTCCAAATTGCATCAACCGATAAAGTTTGCATTTTTGGCAATTATCTCCGTTTAAAACTTTAAATATAGCCAAATAACACAATTTTGAATACGTAATGAGCTGAACGCCGGAAGAGATTTAACCCGGAAGTTATTGTTGTTGAAGTCCATAGTTGGCTCTAATGGCCATATACGCCAACATATGCCGATTATTGGGCTAATTTAAAGTTTTTATTTATTAAACAGAAAAAGTTTCAGCCACGTATAATCGCGTAAAATGTGTTTATTCGGCTAATTTATAATCGACCTCTGCTCAAAATCTCCTCCGACTTAATGATTATGATGTCATTCTGTCTAATAATATTGACCAATCAGTGCGAATAGATGCGTCTATGCACCAAAATAGCCGTGTAGAAATCCATTCTTTTGTTGGCTTGGAATTTTCAATAAAATGGCGGAAAATACGGAAAGAAGAATGAATGTGAATGTAATTGGATTTCACCAATACAAATTATACCAAAAGAAAGCTTGTTCAATTTTCTTCAAATGATATGCAGGCTACCAAGAGGTAAAATAGTAATACATGATAGTAATTACATGATTAAGCAGGACTGTGTACAGTAACACATTTACTGCAGTAATCATATCCCCTGTGTAAATAGCCTGGCAGTGGCTGTGTAGATAAGCCATTTAGGCTGGGGCATGATAAGGGTTAACCTGTTATGCTCCATTAAGAAGTAATAAGCTTATGGCAAATCATATTACTTTGTGGCCGAGCTACTAATGTGACTGGTGTGGCATGGAAATATTGAGTTCTGATTTTGGGAATTTTCCTCATCGTGGACCCGTTTAATGCGGGATAGTACAACCCGTTGGCCCGGCCTTAAATGACCTTAGCTGTTGATAGGCCGTTAAACACCAATACTCACTCGCTCATTCATTCCCCCCCCCCCCCCCCCCCCCCCCCCCCGAGACTCAGTAACTACTAAAATGCGGACATATATTGAACCCTGATTTGATCGGCTAATAACATCATGCATGACTTCATTTCTTCTTGTTAATTTTCCGACCAATCCATTCATCACAAAATTATTTTACCGACAAGTCCCTTTATTAAATTGGGTGGTTTTTGATTTCAGTAAAAAATATGAAAATTACTTGCAAAAAGTGCAGATCCTGATGAGACGGCTCATTACGAGCCGGCTCGACATCTGGATCTACACTGTTTGCACATACTGCTAGTGCTTAAAGTGGCTGTGTCATCATGGTCATAGAAGGTACCTCCAAATATGGAAAATTATTACTAATTTTAGTTTTTATTATTCATACTCACCTGAATGGTTGCAAACTATTAGGTTGCTATGAAATCGTCCTAATAATAAAAATCTGCCTACTCTAATCACTCAATTAACCCACCATAGACCATTCCGCTCTACACACAGCCAGCCGGCTAGTCCGCTATATAAACCCCTTCTATTATTGTTAGGTATCCAGCTTCAAGTAGTTACTCATTTCTATCAGGAAATAACACTGCTAGTAGAATAACAGACCGAAGTAAACTTAAGTAGAGAGAAGATGAAACCATCAAGCGGGGAACGGGAGGAGGGTCTACCTTACCATTCAGGTGAGTATGAATAATAAAAACTAAAATTAGTAATAATTTTCCATTTTTATGTCTTCAAACTAACCTGAATGGTTGCAAGAATTTGTAGTGATGGGTGGGAGTATTCTCACTACTCATCCTCGACCGAATGGTAAGGCAGATTTAAAACACTCGAAACAGACAAAAATATTTGGCCTAGGTACACACTTGGGTGTTACATATATAGTTATAACATGGTCTAACCATAGAATCATAGGGGCGCCAAATCCGGCCCCCCCCCCTTTTCTTACGATAGTAGATGAGAGGTGGATAAAGACAAGCACCACCACGCTAGTCTCGTAGACTGACTCGTAGACTCCAACCTGCTATACTTGGTTAGCACGCCGGAGAATACTCATGGCATAGCTGCTGCTACCAGACGAAGCCCTGGCGAATGTCGTCGCCTGGCATTTCACATGCAATAGCTCAACTGAGATATACTCAAAGTCTTAAAATTGTCTCATGATGACACATGACTCGTCCATATCGAGAACACAGTATTAAAACGCCCTAACACCGGCACTAAGGTCATCCTAACAAGCAAGTGCTGAGGCGTCAAACTGGCCCTAAAGCCAGACCAAAACCTATACATATACACCCATGTATGGTAGACAAAGAGAATAAAATCATTAACCCAACGTGAAACACTATCCTTTTGCAACACCACTGCCACAAACTAGATAGGTAGCCTCGCCCTAATCGAAACATGTACAAAACAATGCCTCCTGGGCCAGCGTGATGAACCGTAAAAACATAGATCACCACAGATCCCCGTTCATCAACAAAAGCAAGTGAAGCTCATCGAGCGGTGAGCCACACTTCCCAACCCCCAGGACTCCACTGGAACTGTAAAGACAAAAACCGAATAATCGGGTAATCAGAAAAAATCGCAGCCTATCGCGAACAGGTAGATCCAAACAGCCTCCTAGACTTGATGCTACCGGCTGATAAATCCACAACTGCACCCGCTGCTACTAACGGACCCAGTTGCAGCACATCTCCCAGAGCTGCCAACCCCATGTCAGTCACATGAGGAACATGGAGAGAAAAGGGGGCTATTTTCCGGAACACCACATATGTTTTCCGGAACACAAATCAGTACTCACTTATATGCATAAAATAACTTTTTTTTTTTTTAGAGCCTTGGCCCTAGTTTCGGCCACCATGACCAACCGAAAAATACAATAACACTGCTTGCAAGACGCAAAATCATCACCGCGCTTTGACAGGACCAAATTGGGCCATGTCTCGCTGTAATCATTGATGAACATATGTGTTCTCCTAACTTCTTCCGATAAAAAATCCCCAAATTCGTTGGCTGCACGCTTTAGAGCAGACATTATACAAATTTACGTGATGAATAAATCAATATCGCTGAGCGCTTGAATAATCAAATGGTAAGCGCCTCGGCGAGTATGATTACGGGTAAATAAAACGATAGGATTTATTGGCTGAATTGTGAAACGAAATAATTATTTCCAGATATTCTCGCGCTGATTTTTTTTTTAAAAATCGTACTTTTTAATTGTAATCCGTATTTCTAACGTATTTTCCGGAACAAATACGGAAAAATCGTAACAGTTGGCAGTTCTGCATCTCCTGCCAGTGCAGAGAGCGATCATAGAAAGAAGTTGAGACTACACGCACCTCGTGCAGTTTGGGCCTAAACAACCCAGCTGCAGAACCACTTACTGTAGTATAAGCTCAAGTAATGGCCCTATCTATCCAACGGAAGACAATGGATTGCGATACTTCCCGTTGGCCTAAAGTTGGTAAGAAGAAACTTTACGGTCGGACCGGATGTCCTAAGTCTTCCGAACCTAATGCTGCACCGCACGGACTGGACAGAAAGTGCGATCCACTGCCGCTGACAGGCGTGACGGAGGGAGGACCGGAACCACAACTGGTTCCAGATCATGTGAGGAGGGATAATGTATCTGAGGGAGAAATCCCGGTTCATAGGAGAAACTAACCGAGTTCCTCCCACAGACAAACGCTGATCGACCAACAGAAAGCAAGGAACTAGCCTCTATGCTAAGCCTAAGCGAAGGCCAGAATAAAAAGAAACAAAAGAAAATCACTTAATTCACCTATAGTGGGATTGAGCGGATCGACCGACTGACGATGGCCCCAATCCACACTGTGACACAGGCTCTCCACTTAGCGTCAAACAACTTAGAGGTGGATTGACGCTGAGACTGAGCGATGACCTAGGCAGCGTCATCTGAAAATACTCCCGCGACTGAAGGCCCGCCTGATAACCGCCAGGCGTGAAGGTTAATCATACGCACATAGGAGTCTACCCTCCATGCCGAGACAGAAAATCCTGGCTGACCGGAAGAACTATTGGCCGGTCTGTCAGCAGGACCCAAGGCATAACGAACCAGCTCCTGGTTGGCCAACATGGGCCACCAGAGCGATCCGTGACTGATCGTCGCGAATCTTCCGTAAGACTAGGAGCAGCATCACGAACGGTGGAAACGCGTACCCGTCCTGACTGATCCAAGACAAGGACAAGCGTCCACTGCCAAAGCCCGATGGTAGGGCACCGGAGACACAAACAGTGGCAACCGATGGTTGAGTCTTGCCGCCACAAATCCACAAATGGATACCCCCATCCGGACAAGATCGCACTGGACACCGACGGATGCAGAGGCCATTCCGTCAGAACCGGAGATGACCGCAGAAACCATAACCACCTGCCCGTGCAGAACAGAATCCGCCGCTGTCAACCCCCGGAACACTGCCAAAAGCTGTAACATGTTGATGTGTCCCTGAGTTTCCTGCACTGACCAAACCAACCCGAAAAACACCGATGTAGGGGCTCCAGATGAGCCCCCCAGCCTTCTCACGACACGTCTGTGGACAGAAAGCGAGTAGGAGGAGGTAACACCATGGGAACTCCCTGTAGGAACCAGACCTCCACTGCCCACCATCTGATACAACGTAGGAAGATGGTGATCCTAGGCAGAGACCGATCCAAAGGATCGCGGTGCGGCCTCCATAGCCCTAGTAAGTAATACTGGAGGTCGCAGACGTAACCTTCCCAGCACCACATACCCCGCATCTGCACCCAGAATGTCCAGGAGTGACAAAAATTTCCTAGCTGACAGAGAACCTCTGACCAGTACCCGGAAAACTTAGGCCAAGATGCCACGCACCCTGTCCAACGGTACTCTGATGACTGATCGATCGGTCAAGAAGTTCATTCCCACCTAAGAGAAATCCTGTGTGGGAACCAACTACGACTACTCTAGATTGGAAAAGAGACCTAGATGAGTAACAAACCCCATACCAACGCCAGATTCCGTATTAGTGAACGAACTCACTAACGGTGAATCAACCAGTCGTCCAGATACTGGAGCAGAGACCCCCAGCTGCCTGGCCTCCGCTGCCACCATCTCCATGATAAGCGTAAACACGCGAGGGGCCCCAAAAGACCGAACGGCAACACACGGAACTAAAAGACACGATACTCGGAAACAAACCTAAAACTTCCGAGAGCATCTGCGGAAGGGCACGTGGAAGTGCGAGACCCGCAGATCTATGGAAACGGCCCAGTCTCCCGGGCAAAAGGCGCTCCGACCACGTCCCGAACTTCCTCTATAGCACTATCTTCAAGAGAGAGAGGCTATACTTAAACCCTTGAAAATACCCCCGTCCGGGGAAACGACCCCACAGGAGGTGAAAAGACGGAGCAGCAGGCGGGACCGTAGTACCGTAGCTGCCCTTTGGCCGTTCGTTTGCACAATTTGTAAGAGGTCAAACGAGCCGAACGAGCAAAAACTCTGGCAGGACCGTTCAAGAATGACGAGCCGGCTAGCACTGCGTCTCACCTGGACAAGAGCATGTCCATAGAGACCTCCAAAGACATGTTGACAACAGGCTTGGCGGCACTAACCGCCAACTGAAGCACTGCGTCCAGCGACAATGAATCATCGTGATTCAAACATAAATCGAAAGTTGACGCCATAGCCACAATTGACCTAAAAATAAAAACAGCCTACACCCATGCCTTCGCAAAATGCGAACCAGGGCCAGGAACCGAAGATATCCCAATCGCTGCGGCGTCCTTGTCCAGAAAGGGAGATCTCAAAAACCACGCCGCATAGAGGGGCATGTAGAACTTAGACCCCAGTGTGGCGATCAAAGTTTTGGGCACTCGGAACCCCGCAGTGGCCAAATCCTACCAAACGCTCCCTCAATCTACGTAGCAAGAAGCCCTACTGTCGAGAGAAAGGAACCTCGGCAACTCCGGCATCTCCACCACCGAATCAGCCTCATACAAGGCATGAACCTCGGCGGTGGTGGAGGCAGAAGCGAAACACATCTGCAGGCAGCAGAGTGTAACTACATTCAGAACAACCCAGAAGGATGGAAGAGGCGAAACAAACTCATCCTACCGCAGATTCATGAACAAAGCTGCCCTCTGCTGAGGCGCCGTCTAGGACCGCGGGAACTGTACCGTGATCCAGAATGTACCCTTACTCAGGAATACCCTTCACTAGCGAAATGGTATGAGCAACAGGAACCGAATGGCCGTCTCCAACAGCCATCCGAGGAAGTACCCACACGGGAGGCTCCACTGGCAAAACCACCGGCTGTGACGGAGCCGACAAACCACTAAGTTCTGGAACTTAGACAGGGCCTCCAGAATCTTAGCCAACTGAACCATCATAACTCTATCGCGTGTCGAGTCCTTAATCTTGACGGGGAATTCGAACTCAAAGACACTCGAATAAAGGAGCAGGCCAGACCTGTACGAAGCCAAAGCACCACGGCGTCCAATACCACCTCGACCGTCTCATCCGAGAACGGAAGATCTAGATCTCGAGGAGCCGGATACAAAAACAAAAATATGTTCACAGGATACGAACCCACGAACACACCGGTCATAGACTTGTTGCTACCCCGGTGCCCGATGCCCGGTACACAATACCGGGCGCCTCTCCTGCGAGAGTTTGGGTCCGCTGTGACCGGGTGAATGTGATCAAGCACCGGCCGCAGCAACCCTGTGATAGGTAAAGCCCGCTGAAACCGGGTGATATAGGATCAAGAACCGGCCGCAGCAGCCCGGTTGCTAAGCCGATCCCGACTCCTATGACGCGATCGACACACCGATCTCCGGGAGCACTAAGAACGTCCTTCCTAAAAAAGTGCACTGGCCCAGAGATCGAACCCGGGGCATCTAGCCCGGTCGACCGGTGAACTGCCCGGTGCCCGGTGGCTGGCCGAAACCCGGTGCCCGATGGCTACCCGGTGCCCGGTGGTCGCCCGGTGCCCGGTGCCCGGTGCCCGGTGGCCGGTGCTCGGTGCCCGGTACCGGGCGCTTCTCCTGCGAGAAGCTGGGTCCGCTGTGAACCGGGTGATATGGGATCAAGCACCGGCCGCAGCAACCCTGTGATAGGTAAAGCCCGATGAAACCGGGTGATATAGGATCAAGCACCGGCCGCACCAGCCCGGTATCCCCCACATGGATCACCGGCCTATCACGTGAGTAGCGTCCTCGAACGTACTCTGGACTGCGAACAACAGTCCCGCCCTAACACCCTAGAAACGGCGACCACAATCCGCACTCCAGAAACTGGAGCACCGGATGACTGGAGGCCTTTATAGGGAGGCAACACAATGTGCACCGATTCTCCCCGATGGGGAGGACCCATCTGACGCACCCTCCGAAGCCTTACCTACCTCGGAAGGCACACTCGCTCCCAAGGGCTGGGACGCGGGTACAGATTCTTCGACCGTGAAGCATGGGACCAACGAGACACTGCCTTGCCCCACGTCGTATCCATCCAACGGGCGGAAAAATCACATTGCCTCTCACTGCAACACCCGCAACAGGTAAAGCCCCTGTCCTTATGGTGTCCCACAGAGAAGTCATGTGACCACACGAAGCGCGTGATTGCGGCATACTAACAGGCATTCTCAACAAAACCCGATAGAAAACACCGCAAAGACGCCCAGGATGTACAAAAAACTAAAAATTTACACAAAAATTGCGTAACGGGAGCGATTCCATCGGGGACGAACCCGTAAGGGTCCGAATCGCGTACCACGCGAACTGGCGAAAATACGTGACACAGTGTAAAAAAACACCAAAAAACAATGGAGAGAAAATAACCACGCAACCCAAATGAGTGACAATAACGTGTATTGAACAATATCCAATGAGAAATAATGCACAATACACAGCAGAAATTCAAAATTAGAACGAAATGATGGGAGATACAAAATATACCTGCACCTTGATAGCGTCCTAAAAATAATAGGAGGGGTTTATATAGCGGACTAGCCGGCTGGCTGTGTGTAGAGCGGAATGGTCTATGGTGGGTTAATTGAGTGATTAGAGTAGGCAGATTTTTATTATTAGGACGATTTCATAGCAACCTAATAGTTTGCAACCATTCAGGTTAGTTTGAAGACATAAAAAAGCATTTCACAAAAACACTCGAGATATATCACTGGATATTGTATGAATACAGTCGCAACTTGTTCTTGGTCATAAACATGTGTTTGTCGGTTAATTATCTCATTTGTATATTAAGTTGAGGAAATTTCATGCTCAGTTTAACTTGGCAGTATCTGGAAAACCCCACTAGTAGTGAAGCAATTCTTTATCAAAAAATCCGCGAGCAGTGACGCAATTCCTCATGTTACCACTGACTACCACTTCGCTGCAGATAAGACAAAAAGATGAACTTGTTTGAAATGCTTCAAAAGCCTTATTA
>JAQRGA010003948.1:0-10902 GCA_029237695.1 Conchocele bisecta | reverse complement strand
TTGTTTAAAATATTCGGCAGTTGCAGTTCGCATGCTGAAGAATAATAAAGGTTTTGAAGATAACGAAATCTCTCTTTCGATTTTTCCGACCTCAGCACACCCCCACACACAGGCTCGCAATACATTTATTGTCAAAATTGGATGGTTATGTCATCCAAGATGGCCACCGAAAGGTCAAAAGGTCGTTCGTTTATTAGATATTTCAAAATTCTTCTTCACACGAACCGTGGGTGGTGGTCGGGCGAATGAGACGGCGTAAATTAACGGTATGGGTTCTGGTGTGGCGAGGACCTGGCATCAGATCAGGATTATTCTGATTTCAGGACTGAATATATAGTTTTGTTATTGTAAATATTCTGTTCTGATTTTGGGATTTTCCCCCCATTTGTACATGTACTTGAACATGTACATGTACTTGTACAGGTAATATATGGGATTTAGTACTAAACCCATTGACCCGGCCTTAAATGACCTTAGCTGTTGATAGGCCGTTAAACCCCAACAAACAAACAAATAAACAAATACTATAGTGCTCCATATCAGGTGATACATTGCTTTGTATAGTTTTTGTGAATAAGTAGTCCAATACAGATCTGTATAGTCTAACCAGGGCATACACTGTTCACTATCGCATTTGTAACTAGTGATCCAGATCAGGGCATACACTGTCCACTATCTTTTAGCTCGCCTGCACGAAGTGCAGAAGAGCTTATGTCATATCCCCGGCGTCGTCGGCGTCGTTCACAAACTTAACGTTGGGTAAATGTCTTATAACTTCTGTTTCCTTTCATGGAACACCTTGTTATTTCATACATGCATTCCTCAGATGACCCTCTATCATGCTGTAACAAATCCATGACCCAGCACCCAGCCCTTACCCCAAGGTCAAGGTCACAAACTTGGCACCATCATAAACTTAACGTTGGGTAAATGTCTTATAACTTCTGTTTCCTTTCATGGAACACCTTGTTATTATGCCCCCGCCACCGAATGGTGAGGGGGGCATATAGTGTTACCGGCGTCCGTCCGTACGTACGCACAAAAGCAAAAGCAGTACGTACGTCCCGAAACCTTAACGCTCGGGTAAATGGCTTATAATTTATGTTTCCTTGCTCCGATCTGCTTCAAATTTCACATCCGCATGGCTCCAATTATCCTCTACCGCCCTCTGAAAAATTCACAATTGTCCCGCTCCCGCTAAGCCAGTTCAAGGTCACAGACTTGGTGAGTTCGAAACCTTTAAAGCTCGGTAAATGGCTTATAATTTCTGTTTCTTTGCTCCGATCTGCTTCGCATTTCACACACGCATTGCTCCAATGGTTCGCTACCGCCCTGTGACAAATCCACATTCGTCCCGCCCCCACTAATCCCCAAGACAAGGTCACAAACTTGGTGCGTTCGAAACCTTAACGCTCGGGTAAATGGCTTATAATTTCTGTTTCCTCACTTCGATCTGCTTCACATTTCACTCACGCATTGCTCCAATGGTCCTCTACCGCCCTGTGACAAATCCACATTGGTCCCGCCCCCGTTAAGCCCAGGGTCAAGGTCACAGTCTTGGTGCGTTCGAAATCTTAACGCTGAGTAAATGGCTTATAATTACTGTTTCCTTGCTCCGATCTGCTTCACATTTCAGACACCCATTGCTCAATGGTCCTCTACTGCCCTGTGACACATACACATTCGTCCCACCCCCGCTAAGCCCAGTGTCAAGGTTACAGACTTTGTGCGTTCGAAACCTTAACGCTCGGGTAAATGGCTTATTATGCCCCCGCCACCGAATGGTGAGCGGGGCATATGGTCTTACCGGCGTCCATCCTTACGTCCTGAAACCTTAACGCTCGGGTAAATGGCTTATTAAGCCCCCGCTACCGAATGGTGAGGGGGGCATATAGTGTTACCGGTGTCCGTACGTACGTACGTCCCGAAACCATAGCGCTCGGGTAAATGGCTTATAATTTCTGTTTTCTTACTCAGATCTGCTTCACGTTTGACACACGAATTGCTCCAATGGTCCTCTGCCACCCTGTTACAAATTCACATTCGTCACGCCCGCGCTAAGCCCAGGGTCAAGGTCACATTCTTGGTCCGTTCGAAACCTTAACGCTCGAGTAAATGGCTTATAATTTCTGTTTCCTTGCTCAGATCTGCTTCACATTTCACACACGCATTGCTCCAATGGTCCTCCACCGCCCTGTGACAAATTCACATGCGTCACGCCCGCGCTAAGCCCAGGGTCAAGGTCACAGACTTGGTGCATTCGAAACCTTAACGCTCGAGTAAATGGCTTATAATTTATGTTTCCTTGCTCGGATCTGCTTCACATTTCACACATGCATTGCTCCAATGGTCGTCTACCGCTCTCTGACAAATCCACATTCGTCCCGCCCGCGCTAAGCCCAGCGTCAAGCTCACAGACTTGGTGCGTTCGAAACCTTAACGCTCGAGTAAATGGCTTATCATTTCTGTTTCCTTGCTCCTATCTGCTTCACATTTCACACAATCATTGCTCCAATGGTCCTCTGCCGCCCTGTGACAAACCAACATTCGTCCCGCCCCCGTTAAGCCCAGGGTCAAGGTCAAAGACTTGGTGCGTTTGAAACCTTAACGCTCGCGTAAATGGCTTATAATCAAATATGCCTCGTTTTCTTTGGCTGACAGTGGGGTTATTCGTGTGCCGACAGGCCACATTTCTAGTAATTTATGTTTCCTTGCTCGGATCTGCTTTACATTTCACACACACATTGCTCCAATGGTCCTCTACCGTCCTGTGACAAATCCACAATCCTCCCGCCCCCGCTAAGCCCAGGGTGAAGGTCACTGACTTAGTGCGTCCGAAACCTTAACGCTCGGGTAAATGGCTTATAATTTCTGTTTCCTTGCTCAGATCTGCTTCACATTTCAGACATGCATTGCTCCAATGGTCCTCTACCGCTCTGTGACAAATCCACATTCGTCCCGCCTCCGGTAAGCCCAGGGTCAAGGTCACAGACTTGGTGCGTTTGAAACCTTAACGCTCGGGTAAATGGCTTATAATTTCTGTTTCCTTGCTCGGATCTGCTTCAAATTTCACACACGCATTGCTCCAATGGTCCTCTGTCGCCCTATGACAAATCACATTCGTCCCGCCCAGCTAAGCCCATGGTCAAGGTCACAGACTTGGTGCGTTCGAAAGCTTAACGCTCGGGTAAATGGCTTATAATTTCTGTTTCCTTGCTCGGAGCTGCTTGAAATTTCACACACGCATTGCTGCAATGGTCCTCTGCAACCCGCCCCCGCTAAGCCCATGTTCAAGGTCACAGACTTGGTGCGTTCGAAACCTTAACGCTCGGGTAAATGCCTTATATTTTCTGTTTCCTTGCTGGGATCTGCTTCACACTTCACATTTCACACATGCATTGCTCCAATGGTCCTCCGCCACTCTGTGACAAATCCACATTCGTCCCGCCCCCGCTAGGCCCATGGTCAAGGTCACAGACTTGGTGAATTCGAAACCTTAACGCTCGGGTAAATGCCTTATAATTTATGTTTCCTTGCTCGGATCTGCTTCACATTTCACACACGCATTGCTCCAACGGTCCTCTGCCACTCTGTGACAAATCCACATTCGTCCCGCCCCAGCTAAGCCCAGGGTCAAGGTCACAGACTTGGTGCGTTCGAAACCTTAATTCTGGGTAAATGCCTTATCATTTCTGTTTCCTTGCTCGGATCTGCTTCACATTTCACACACGCATTGCTCCAATGGTCCTCTGCCACCCTGTGACAAATCAACATTCGTTCCGTCCCCGCTAAGCCCAGGGTCAAGGTCACAGATTTTGTGCGTTCGAAACCTTAACCCTGGGTAAATGCCTTATACTTTATGTTTCCTTGCTCGGATCTGCTTCACATTTCACACACGCATTGCTCCAATAATCCTCTTCCACCCTGTGACAAATCCACATTCGTCCCGTCCCCGCTAAGCCCATGGTCAAGGTCACAGACTTGGTGCGTTCGAAACCTTAACGCTCGGGTGAATGCCTTATAATTTCTGTTTCCTTGCTCGGATCTGCTGCACATTTCACACACGCATTGCTCCAATGGTCCTCTACCACCCTGTGACAAATCCACATTCGTCCCTCTCCCGCTAAGCCCAGGGTCAAGGTCACAAACACTCGGGTAAATGTCTTATTATGCCCCCGCAACCGAATGGTGAGTGGGGCATATAGTGTTACCGGCGTCCGTTCGTACTCGGGTAAATGGCTTGCAATCAAATATGCATCGTTTTCTTTGGCTGCCAGCGGGGGCATTCGTGTGCCGACAGACCACATTTCTAGTAATTTCTGTTTCCTTGCGCGGATCTGCTTCACATTTTGCACACGCATTGCTCCAATGGTCCTCTGCCGCCCTGTGACAAATCTGCATTCGTCCAGCCCGCGCTAAGCCCTGGGTCAAGGTTAGTAGCATTAGTAGCTACCTCACATTGATAGCCCTGGGACACATTTGAGTAGCCTAGGCCCATTTGTAGTGGGATGTTCGTTAAAGTTCATTAGTCGCTACCTCACATTGATAACCCTGGGACACATTTGAGTAGCCTAGACACATTGGTAGTGGGATGTTCGTTAAAGTTCATTAGTAGCTACCTCACATTGATATCCCTGGGACACAGTTGAGTAGTCTGGACCCATTGGTAGTGGGATGTTAGTTAAAGTTCATTAGTAGCTACCTCACATTGATAGCCCTGTGACACATTTGAGTAGCATAGACCCATTGGTAGTGGGATGTTCGTTAAAGTTCATTAGTAGCTACCTCACATTGATAGCCCTGGGACACATTTAAGTAGCCTAGACCCATTGGTAGTGAGATGTTCGTTAAAGTTAATTAGTAGCTACCTCACATTGATAGCCCTGGGACACAGTTGAGTAGCATAGACCCATTGGTAGTGGGATGTTCGTTAAAGTTCATTAGTAGCTACCTCACATTGATAGCCCTGGGACACATTTAAGTGCCTAGACCCATTGGTAGTGAAATGTTCGTTAAAGTTCATTAATAGCTACCTACACATTCATAGCCCTGGGACACAGTTGAGTAGCCTAGACCCATTTCTAGTGGGATGTTCGTTAAAGTTCATTAGTAGCTACCTCACATTCATAGCCCTGGGAAACAGTTGAGTAGCCTAGACCCATTGGTAGTGGGATGTTCGCTAAAGTTCATTAGTAGCTACCTCACATTGATAGCCCTGGGACTCAGTTGAGTAGCCTAGACCCATTGGTAGTGGGATGCTCGTTAAAGTTCATTAGTAGCTACCTCACATTGATAGACCAATTGGTCGTGGGATGGTCGTTAACGTTCATTATTAGCTACCTCACATTGATAACCCTGGGAAACAGTTGAGTAGTCTAGACCCATTGGTAGTGGGATGTTCGTTAAAGTTTATTAGTAGCTACCCCACATTGATAGCCATGGGACACAGTTGAGTAGTCTGGACCCATTGGTAGTGGGATGTTCGTTCAAGTTCATTAGTAGCTACCTCACATTGATAGCCCTATGACACAGTTGAGTAGCCTTGACCCAATGGTAGCGGTATGTTCGTTAAAGTTAATTAGTAGCTACCTCACATTGATAGCACTGGGACACAGTTGGGTAGCCTAGACCCATTGGTAGTGGGATGTTAGTTAAGGTTCATTAATATCTACCTCACATTGATAGCCCTGGGACACATTTGAGTAGCCTAGACCCATTGGTAGTGGGATGTTCGTTAAAGTTCATTAGTAGCTACCTCACATTGATAGCCCTGGGACACATTTAAGTAGCCTAGACCCATTGGTAGTGAAATGTTCGTTAAAGTTCATTAGTAGCTACCTCACATTCATAGCCCTGGGACACAGTTGAGTAGCCTAGACCCATTGGTAGTGGGATGTTCGTTAAAGTTCATTAGTAGCTACCTCACATTGATAGCCCTGGGACTCAGTTGAGTAGCCTAGACCCATTGGTAGTGGGATGTTCGTTAAAGTTCATTAGTAGCTACCTCACATTCATAGCCCTGGGACAAAGTTGAGTAGCCTAGACCCATTTGTAGTGGGATGTTCGTTAAAGTTCATTAGTAGCTGCCTCACATTCATAGCCCTGGGACACAGTTGAGTAGCCTAGACCCATTGGTAGTGGGATGTTCGTTACAGTTCATTAGTAGCTACCTCACATTGATAGACCTGGGACACAGTTGAGTAGCCTGGACCCATTGGTAGTGGGATGTTAGTTAAAGTTCATTAATAGCTACCTCACATTGATAACCCTGGGACACAGTTGAGTAGTCTAGACCCATTGGTAGTGGGATGTTCGTTAAAGTTAATTAGTAGCTACCCCACATTGATAGCCATGGGACACAGTTGAGTAGTCTGGACCCATTGGTAGTGGGATGTTCGTTAAAGTTAATTAGTAGCTACCTCACATTCATAGCCCTGGGACACATTTAAGTAGCCTAGACCCATTGGTAATGAAATGTTCGTTAAAGTTCATTAGTAGCTACCTCACATTGATAGCCCTGGGACACAGTTGAGTAGCCTAGACCCATTTGTAGTGGGATGTTCGTTAAAGTTCATTAGTAGCTACCTCACATTGATAGCCCTGGGACTCAGTTGAGTAGCCTAGACCCATTGGTAGTGGGATGCTCGTTAAAGTTCGGCTGGACAACGGCTCTCACAGATGCAGCAATAGCATCCTCTGGTACAGCTAATTCATATCTCAAGGCAGCACACCTAACTCGAACCAGGCATGGGCACCAAGTCATACTCTTGACCTTGCATAATCTCCAGAAGGAAGCTTTAGTGCAGCGAGGGAGTCAACGAGTCTGTCATGGCTTGGTGAAACGACATGCTGAAGAAGAGTTCTACTTTCATGTACTGGGACTTGATCATGAGATATGAAACTATAATCATCATCTCCATCAGGGCTCAAAGAGAGAAGAATTTTCCTCTCTATGTGGACGTCTTGGAGGAACTTACACCACTGTTCTTTGCATTGGATCATGTGAATTACTCACGGTGGGTGCCTGTCCACATCATGTCCTTGCCCGACACTATCAAGTATGAGTTTGAAAAGTGTTCTCATTGGGTCCTTTCCAAGACCACCAACAAGTTATCTACGATCCCATTTGACCAGGCTCATGAGCAGGAGAACAAGATTGTGAAAGGTTCTGGCGGTGCTGTTGGGCTTACAGAAAACCCTGTTGCCTTTCGACGGTGGATGCTCCCGGGGGGGGCCAGAGATGGCCAGATTGCTGGATCAGTTTGAGGAAGAATACCTTCCTGATGATGACACAGAAATCCCCAAGAACTTCCAGCACCACGAGCAGGGTCTCTCGACACAGAAGACCTTCCAGCGACAGGTTACCAGCCTCTCCGAAACCATCAGAAGAATGGGAAACCCATTCTTGGATGATTTTCCTGATCTAGTAACTCTCGATACTCGCAACTGTACATACAAATCAGTGGTAACCACAGTGCGCACCATGGAAGATATAGGCAAGAACCAGTACCAGGAATTTGTCAAGAATGTGCGCAGCCACTCTATCCATGACCCAATCAAGAGGAATTCTCTGGCACTCTTCAGGAAACCTCAACACAAGGCAACATCTAAGCAGGGGAAGAAGATCAAAGTGCTTCAGAACAATGTGGCACTCTTTGGCCAGCTATACATATCCATGCAGAACCGTGAAGGTGACTTGGTCGAGTTCTCTGCACATGAGATACAGTCCTTCCCTCCTTCCCTCTCAGATTTTGGCAAGCTTCATCTTCCAAACTCGAAGTTTGACGTACAGCAGCCCTGGCAATCAGAGCCACCATCGACTTACGACTGCAAGGTCCTGGATGGTGCTGTCATCGTTCACTGCCTGCCCTTCTACGAGTATGCAGACAGGGTTTTCATACCATACCTAGAGAAGCAGCTACAGGCTGCCACAAGGTTGGATGTTGTGTGGGGCACATACATGCCAGACCCGGGAAAAGAGAGGCAAGGGCGTGCACAGGAAAGTGTCGGACGATACAAAACTTCCAGGCAATTGGGTGGACTTCCTCAGTGACCCAGACAACAAGAAGGAGCTGTTTTCCTTTTTGACTTCCAATGTTGAAAAGTTCAACTGGCCACCAGCCAAAGCTGTATATGTCACATCAGGGCAATCTGTGACATCTATTGGAACCAGCATCCCCATGCAAAACTGCAATCATGAGGAGGCGGATACCAGGATCGTGATTCATGTACTGCATGCACTGGAGCATGGAGAAAAGACTGGTCAAGTGCGTACAGTAGATACAGATGTTGTAGTCATCCTTGCAGGCACATTCCATGATCTCATTGTGACTCAACCCTTGACCGACATCTGGGTGGCCTTTGGCATGGGCAAGACTTATATGTTTTACCACATCAACATTATCTGTGCGAGCCTGGGGGAGCCACAATCACGAGCTTTGCCTGTGTTCCACGCATTTTCAGGTAGTGACACAACATCTGCCTTCAATGGCAAGGGCAAGAAGTCTGCTTGGTAGGCCTGACAGGCCTATGAAGACGTCACAGAGACATTTTTGTATCTGGCCGGCCACCACTTCCAGCGGATGGATCTCGACGACGACCCTTTCCAGAAGCTCGAGAGACTGACTGTTATCATGTATCACAAAACAAGTCATTTGAGCTCTGTCAACGAGACACGAAGGGAAATCTTCTGCCAGAAGAATCGAGCAATGGAGAAACTGCCACCCACCAAAGATGCGCTACTCCAGCATGTCCGACGAGCAGTGTATCAAGCAGGAATATGGACGACAAGCACACAAACACAGCTAGTGGTTCCTTCTCCACATAATTTTTCCTGGACCAAGTTATCAGAGTCGTGGCTACCAGTTTGGGTGACAATTCCAGAGTTTTCCAAATCGTGCAAAGAGACGATCAAATGCTCCTGCAAAGGGGACTGCTCATACTGCAAATGTGGCACAGCAAATCTGGACTGCTCACCACTGCAAGTGCAAATGTACTCCATAGAACATTGTAAACTGTGTGTTCCTGCAAGAGACATCACAGAATAATGTCGCATATAATAATGTAAGGAATATGGTTGCTGTTATAAACACATTGCATTCCAACTCAACACCATGCAATGGTCTAGCCTCGGTGGTGTAAAATATTAAGGTGCACGTAGGATTACCCAGATACCTATTAATAAAGCATTACAGCAGTTACTTACTTGAAAAATGAGTTTTGTCTGTACCATTTAAATTACTGTAGATGTTCTAATAAGTGACTGCCTTGAACATCTTTAATGTCATCTTCAAAATTGTGTCTGTAAGACACAGCAATGCCCCCATTGGCAGCTTTTTCTTGAACAAATGTTAAGTCAATAACGTGGAAATAGTAGGTCACAGTCAAATCAAGGTCACATACTACATATTAGTTTTGTAGCACACCACTAGCCAAGTATGTTGTACAAGCTTGGTGGCTCTGGGTGTTGCAATCGCTGAGAAAAATATTTTTCAAACAAGGTGAACCAAACGTGTGACGGACGGACAGACACACACACGGACGCATGCAAACACAGACAGACAGGTACAAAACATACTGCTCCACTGACATTCCGTCATGGAGGCATAAGTACATTGAGCGCACAGTCGGGTGGATATTCGGCGCAAAAAAACTTTATTATTATGATTATTATTATATATGGCGGCCATCTTGGATTTTGGTGCTTTACATTAAAATCTCTGGAGGGCTCCTAGGCCAACATTAATGAATATGCCCTAAGGGAGCCTTATGCCAAATATGGTGCTTTTATCAGTCAGGTAACGGTAATTTCACTATGCCACCTAACTATAAGCAAAAGTTGCATGCAGAACTGTAGCTTGTCACTTCGAACGTTTGTACGAAATGCCCAAGGCAACTGCATAACATTATTATAATTTATATGTAGCTCAGTCTTTATTAAGATATATGTCCTTATCAACAGAATGTCCTATATTGTATGTTGCGCTCTTATTTGTATATGTACGGTAGCTGCTCCTTCCTCTTCTTTGACAGTTACCGATGTGTCCAGTCTATCGTGTTTAATTACTGTTGTGTAAGTAGTATATGGGGTGAGTGATAGTGAGTGAATGTCAGGTCATATGTGTGACTGAGTGAAATCCCTACTGAGAGAAATAACTATACGCACTACCCGCCTAAAATATATCAACCTGGCAATTGTATTTGACAATTCTCAGGAGAAGATTGTGAAATCTCTCCTGCTACTAACAAATTAGTTCCTTATTGATGGATTACTGTCCAATTTATGCATTTTTAAGTTTTACAATCACTAATTGGATACAGAATAACTGACTCTGGTAATGAGTGTTTCTTTTGTATTTAAAAAAAATATCAAATTTGAAATATATGTGATATTGTGTGTTTCTGTAATCATAAATTATTTTAGAGTGAGCGTAGCTAAACGAGTTTGTTTAGCGGCAAGACCCAACCACAAGGGCATCATTTCAAGATAGTCAGCTCACCTGCTTAAATAACCATTTGCTTACATGTGACACATGATTCTTCATAAAACAAAGCGAATTAAGCGTACAATATGGCTAAGACTTATGCGAATTAATTTCTAAATGCGGGCCGTAGTGACCGTGACGGCGACTATCTCACAATTCAGTGGGTGCGTCACAGAACCGATATGCCCGTTTGTATATAATATGCTAAACATTAGTTTAAATTTGTGTTTTAATACAATGTGGCAACTTATTTTTAATTTTAGCCGTGATAGCTGCAGGCATGCAGTTACTAGCATTGTATATTCAACTAATGTCTAGCAGGACCCGCAAACAAACCAATCATGTTCAGAGACCGAAACATATTGTGTGTGGATCACCACCGGTGCCTCTTGATACATGCTCATGCATACATGTACAA
>JAQRGA010003946.1:0-12589 GCA_029237695.1 Conchocele bisecta | reverse complement strand
TAATCCCAGATCAGACTTCTGCATCCTAACATGGCCGCGTGCAGGTACCGGGGCGGGATCAACTGATCCCTAAAGAATATGTGCATGCAGTAGCCATTGCTTGTCGGTAAAAAGAAGCGACTAAACATGGCTTAATGATTTTGGGGGTTTTTTTTTTTTCATCACGCTTCCGGAACCCCTAACTATACCGGATTTTGGCCCTTCATGTACATTTTTTGGCTTTCTTGTGTATGTGAGAGTTGAGTCATTCTATGCCCCAATATATAAAAGTCTAGATGTTAGCGCTAATCCTATTACTTTTAGGGGATGGGATAAAATGAATGCTGGTGTGGCGAGGGCCTGGCACCAGATCAGGTTTGTTCTAACATTTTCAATACTGAATATGTGTTTTGTTGATTGTAAATATTAGATGTTCTGAAGGTTGGGATTTACCCCCTCGGACAGGTTGGATACGGACTCGACCCCGTTGACCCGTCTGCGTGTAGAGGGTGAGCTCCCTTGAGGCTAGGTACCTCGCCGCTATCGTCAGAAAAGTGGACGTTGTAAAATCCCTAATTCACTCACTCACCCCTCCTCACCTGCCATCTTACAGGTCGATTGATCTGGATCTACACATTCATTTGATAAACCAGTTTCAGGCTCAACCAATTTCTGGTCTAAGGTATACGATAATCCTTTTGTTAAAAATTTAAATCTGTCCATTTTGTTTTTTGTTTATTTCCTTCCATGAAGGTTTACCTGGTATAATATGTTGTTACCACTCATTTCTTGAACCGTCCTAACGTCAAGACGGTTCAAAAGAACGAAGTCGGGTAACAACATTATAACTTTCTAAGATGAAAACAATAAAAGAAAAATAAGGGAATTTTTTTTCTCAAAAAATAATAGTTTCATTACTACATGTACTGTAATTGTGTCCCGTGCCTTTAATGCTGCGCACAGTAAGCTCGCCGACCAGGAATCTATCTACTGGTCCAAAAGTGAAACAAACACAAGATTGGTTTTGTTAGAACTGTTCTGCCAAAAATGTTGTAAAACAAAAAAATGGCTTTCTGGCTGGGCTGAAGGAATCAATCATTTCCAATGGTTACTAGTTGAGAAACGTCCATTAAATCATGAAATTCATTGTTATTAGGTCTTGCTTGTTTTTTTAGGTGATTGTCACTGATACCCATTCTGTTATCATATTTCTGGGCATAATGTTTGGGATTCTGGTAACATTATAGAATGAATGGCCTTTTTGCTGGAATTTATCGGGGTAAAAAATGAAAACTTGGGAAAGAAAATCGCTGGGAAAAGGAATACTGGGACGAAGCGATAAAAAACTTACAATTTTCTAAAAAAAAAATAAAGAAATTTTTTTTTATTTTTTGTTTATTTTATTTTGTTTGTTGCTCGGTAAAAAATTGTAAGGTTTTTTTAATGCCTCGGTCCAGCTTTTGAGGTGGGGGGGGGGGGGGCGACTTTTTCCAAGTTTCTATATCCCGAATAAATTTCACAAAAAGGCCATTAATTCCTTATAATTTCCAGCATTTGAAAAAATTAAATTCATCCAAGTAAAATGTGTTTTCATTTTTCCGTTTTCTTCTTAAGAATTGGATTTTTAACTCTGCGCCTCCCACGGTTTTACGAAAGGAATAAGTTATTCGGCATGGGCTAGTTTACTGGGTGATATAAATTTTGGATAGATACTATGCTACTGGCCAATCAAACAAATGTTAAGGAATTGTGTAAAGAAATATTTTTGTGCACGCTGGAATTAAATATGTACAGTGTCTTTTAAAGGTACATGCCCACTTAGTAGGCACAAAAATGTTCATTAATTCAGGAGACATCATCTGTTGACATAGTTTCAGGCAAAATAAAAAAAAAAACCATTCATTCTACCAACCATTCACCCTAAACGTATTGATTGGCATTGTTATAACATTTTTTAATATCGGGCGATTAAATTTCCACACTGATTATTGTGATTTATCAGGGGCAAGGGGCAATAACCGTGTTTCCTTAAAATGTTTACGCGTACCATTGAATATTTATTCTCTGTAGTTGGTTTTTTGATTTTTTGATGGCAATTGATCATACATTGTACATTATAATGTAAATTTTATTTTCAGGTGACGCATTTAATTAGTATAAATAATTTTAAAAATTCCCACGCTGTACCTTTAAACGATGATTAATTGAAATCAAACTCTTATCCTGGATTCAACCTCCTATAAATATCACGCAATCCTGATTGCCTGGATGGTCCATAGACATTACTTGGTATGTCTATTGTTGATGTAACAGGGGAAAAACGCAGTAAATTATTTCAATTATGTATTCCCTACGCCAGTAGTTAAAGGAGGCGTGGCCTTAGAAATAGGTTAACCGCATTGGTAATTTTGAAATTTGCGGCCGCGTTATATCAGAAAATGATGGATCTGGTCCGGAAAAGAAAACATGTTTAATGGCTCCCGCTAGTCCGTCGTCTTCATTAATACCAGATTTTCCGACCTATCCATTTTCTGATTAAACGCCAGCCGCTAATTTGAAAAATTACAATACCAGTTAACCCTATATTACAATCTTACAATACAGTTAACCCTATATTTACAATACAGTTAACTCTATGCTGACTGTTTCGACTCATTAACCTAAACAGCTCCTTAGCAGTTGACTGGTCCATTAAAACATCATGAACAAACATTTCAGTCTTTTTAATTCCACTTTCTTCAGAGCTCCAGTTAAGGTGCATAATTTTGGAGGTAAATTTCTTGTTTCTCCATCAAAAAAGGCGAATGGAAAGTTGGGGGAGTGGCTTTAGAATCGTCTCAATGAGGACGATTCTAAAGGGACTCCCAACTTGCCAGTTTTGATGAAGAAATAAACAAATTTTCACCCTAAGTTAGGTGAGCTTAACGCACCTTAACCTGGGAAACTCTGCTCATTACTTTACATTGTGAATCTTGCCTCGTTACAATTCAACATTGCCCTCTTAGTGGTCAGGGCAAATACGCGACGGCGTAAAATTCAACGGTCAGGGGTTCCTCCTGATAGGTATCACGATTTGTGCCTGGTTTTGGTGCCCTCGGGTATGTTTTTATCTTTGGCTCCTTCTTCAGGTTGCGATGGGTAATTTTAATAATGATCGGGGTTCATCCTTAAACCGGAATTCTTACTGGAGGAACCTGGTTTTGGTACCTCACATACGTCTTTGGCATTTTTTGTATGTGACAGTTGAATTTCTGGTTTTAACCACTTAATTACCAAATTATTATGTCATAATCCTATTTTAAGGGAAGGGTCCAAGTGAACTTTGGCTGGTGCGGGTAATGGACCTTGGCAAATCGGTTCAGGTTATTCCTAAATTTCTAAGTTTCAGGCTGAAATATTATTTAGGTTCTCGTATATTAAAGAAATATTATTTTGGGCATTTCCCCCCCACCCCCCCCCCCCCCCCCCAACCCCCCCCAATATTAAAGGTACATGGCCACTCCCAGTTAAGGCACAAAAATTTTCTTTATATGAGTTAAATAATGTGTATAGACACTTTGTGGTCGTAATTCCACTAGTTCTAAAACATTGACCGAGTGCCCGCTAGACGGATATAATCATTTTAGTAATATTTATTTTATTTACTGATTGACACGTAGTGATGATACTTATAATGTTTGTTGTCGAAAAGAAAATATATTTTTTTTGTTTCCTCGGTGATGCATTTAAATTGTAAGTAAAAATAAATAGTTAAAAAATATCATGTCCTTATTTTGCATGTTGTCTAAAAGAATTTAGCACATGATATTTTTTTAAAACTATTTTACTAACTTAATAAATTGCCGTCACCTTGGGAAAAAAAAAAAAAAAAATATATTTTATTCGACAAAATTATTTAAGTATGATCATTGCACAATCAAAAAATAAATCAGAGAGAATAAAGTAGTGAATGTCCGTTAGCAATTTTCTCGGAAACACAGTTATCGCCCCTGATAGCAAGTTTGAATTTTAGATTTTTTAACATCTGATATAAAAATGTATAATTACTGCCAATCAATACGTTGGGGTAATGGGTGAATGAGGGTTTGTTGTTTTACCAGAAAAATGACTCCGATGATGGTCCTCTGATTATGAAAGAACATAAATTTTGTTTTGATAGGCTGTTAAACTCCAATAAACAAACAAACCAATCAACAAGTGAGTGCAACTGTAACATTCAGCCACTTCTAATTATAATAACCAACTCGGTATTAAAGGTGTCCTGATCTGGTGACAAAAGGGGGCAACCCGTAGTACATCAGATTTCACTTACTCTAGGATGGATTCATACATAATTCAGGTTCTGTTTTTACTATTAACAAGACAAGGATGGAGATTCATACATAAATTCAGGTTTTTAGCTTCTTCTAACACATACAAATACGAAGGGTGGAATCATGCATAAAGCAGGAGGTTCTGTTTACAATACCAGACGAAGGATGGATTCATACATAATTCAGGATTCTGCCTTACATTACATACAAGGTATGGATTCAATACATAATCAGGTTCTGTCTAATATACAAAGCAATGATTGTTTATTCATACCATGAATTCAGGTTCTGGTCAACACATACAAGCAAGGCTGGATTCCATTACATACTAATCAGGAATTATGTTAATCATACAATGAAGCAATTGCTGGTATTCATACATCTATTCCAAGTTTGTTTATGTTAATGATGTTTTAACAAACATACACGAGATGGATTCCTACATAATTGCATGGTTTTTTAACATACAGACCTCAATTATGGAATTAATGACAGTTATAGACCAGGTTGTGTTAACATACATTCAAAGAAGTATTCTCAATAATTCAGGTTATGTTAGCATACATGCAAGGTGGATTCAAATACATAACTCAGGTTCTTTTGTTAACCATACGTAAGCCAAGGATGGATTTCATTACATAATTTCAGGTTTGTTAAGTTAAGTTGAAAACATGCAAAGGCTGGATTCGATACATGATTCAGGTTTATGTTAACATACAAGGCAAGGCTGGATTCATACATAACTCAGGTTATTTGTTAACATACATGCAAGGCTGGATTCATACATTCAACTCAGGTTACTCGTTACCGCATACAATCAATGCAAGGATGGATTCCTATCAATAAGTATTCATGGTTCTAGTTAAATGTTACATGCAAAGGTGGATTCATACATAATTTACAGGTTATGTTAACATACAACGCAAGGGCTTGGATTGCATACATTAATTTCTTAGGTTTTTTTAACAATACAGACCAAAGGATGGATTTAATAACATTATACAGGTTAATGTTAACATACATTCAAAGAATAGTATTTCATACATAAATTCAGGTTGTTATGTTAACATACATGCCAAGGCTGGATTCAAATCATAAACTCAAGGTTGTAGTTAAACATAACATGCAAGGCTGGATTTACTACATACTCAGGCGTTATGTTGACATACAAGCAAAGGATGGATTAATAATTATTATTTAGGTTATGTTAACCAAATACATACAAGGAAGTAATTCATACATAAATTCAGGCTTCTGTCAAACCATAAAAGAAAGCAAGGCTCGATTCAAATACATAATTCAGGTTATGTTTAACATACAAGGAATAGGCTGGATTCATACAATAATTCATGGTTCTGTCAAACATACAAGCAAGGCTGGTATTCATACATCAATTACAGGTTGTTATGTTTACATACAGACGAAGGAATGGATTCAGTGTACATAATTGTCATGGTTCTGTTTACATACAGACAAGGATGGATTGTCCACAGAAATTCAGGTTAATTGTTTTACATACAGACAAGGATGGATTCATACATAATTCCAGGTTCTGTTTTTCCCATATATGCAATGATGGATTCCATACATAATTTCAGGTTCTGTTTAACATACATACAAGAAGGTGTTGGGATTTACATAATTGCATGTTCTGCTGACATAAATATTTTCAGGTTGTTACTTTTAACAGATCAGAACCCTCGTATGGATTCATCTATACATAATTCAGGTTCTGGATTTCCATACATGCAAGGATGGATCCATACATAATTCATTGGCGGGGTTTCTGTTTAACATACATACAAGGATGGTATTGCATACATAATTCATGTTCTGCTGAACATAAATTATTTATCAGGTTCTTTTTAACAGACAGACCAGTATGGATTCCGTACATAACTTCAGGTTATGGTTTAAACAAAATACTTACCAGTAAGGATTCATTACATAAACTTCAGAATTTTTTTCTTTAAAAACATACAAGACAGGAATGGTTCATAATATAGTAATTCAATAGTTTTCTTTTAACATGCAGATACAAGGGTGGAATTCCGTTACATTAACTCGGGTTCCTGATAACATACAAGCAAGGATTGGCTTCATAATTACCAGGCTTTATTGTTAAAACATGACAGACAAGAAATGGATTGCGGTAATATAATTCATGTTTCTGTAAACATACACACAATGATGGAAACTATTTACATAAAGGTTAATTTTGTTCTGCTAAAGACATACAAGTACAATGATTCGATCATTCAAACCATGAATTCAGGTTAGGTTAACATACAGGCAAAGAATAGGATTCATACATCAATTCAGGTTATTTTAACAATACAAGACAACGGATGGATGAATAATACATAATTCTGGTTCCGTTAACATACAGGCAAGATGGCATTGTCATACATAATTGTCAGGTTCTTTTAAAATACAAGACATGGATGGATTCATACATAAATTCAGGTCATTTTCTTTTAGCATTGCAAAACGAGGAGATGGATTCAATACATAAGATTCAGATTCTTTTTAACATACAATCAAGGAGTGGATTTTCATCTCATCATTCTGGTTCCGTTAACCATACTGGCAATTGATGCATTCCTACATAATTCAGGTTATTTTAAACCATACATACATGGATTTCATAATGAACTCAGGCTTTGTTGAGAACATGACAGGCAAGAGGGTGGATTGCATAATTCAGGCTGTTCACCTCACACGCACAACACACCACCACGCACACCACGCACGCACCACGCAACAATGCACACTCATATAATATATACATATATATATATATATGTATATATATATGTGTAGTGTAAGTCATTGTATAATACATGTGATGTGTATGTGACCAAGTACTAATGTGTATATATTGTAACATGTTTCAAATACAAGCAAGGCTGGATTTTCTACAAATTAATTCAGGATTTGTGCAAATAATTTTCATAACATAATTCCAGGTTTGTTAACATTACATTGCAAGGAGCTGGACTTCTATATTAATTCAGGTTATTTTAAGTCAATCTACATGCATAGGCCTTGGATTCATACAATAAATCAGGTTTCTGTTAACATAATAGCAAGGCTGGATTCTACATAAATCTAAGGTTGCTATTTAAATACGCAAGCAAGGCTGGATTTCATACATAATTCACGGTTTATTTTAACATACATGCAAGGCTGGGATTCTACATAATTCAGGTTATTTTAATTATAACTTACCAAGCAAGGCTGGATTCGTACATTAATTCAGGTTCTTTTTAAAACATACCATTGCAAGGCTGGATTTTCTACATAATTCAGGTTATTTTTAACAATACAATGGCAAAGGGGGGGCAGGATTTCATACATAAATCAGGTTTCTTTGTTAAACATGCAAGGCCAAGGGTGGATTCTACATTAAAGATCAGGTTCTATTTAAAGAGTAAATACAAGCAAGGCTGGATTTTCTACATGTAATTCAGGTTATTTAAATTAACATACCATGCAAGGCTGGATTTCAACATAATTTCAGGTTATGTTTTAAACTTACATGCAAGTCTGGATTCGTACATAACATTCAGGTTTCTTTTAAACATATACATGCAATGCTTGATTCAATACATAATTCAGGTTATGTTAACAATACCATGCAAAGGATGGATTCATACATAATTCCAGGTTCCTGTTTACACATTACATGCAAGGCTGGATTCTACATAATTTCAAGGATTATTTTAATAACATACATGCAAGGCTGGATTGCCATACATAATTCAGGTTATGTTAAAACCATAACATGCCCAAGGATGGATTCAGTCACATAATTCAGGTTCTGATTTGTAATACATGTTGAAAGGTTGGATTTCTTACATAATTCAGGTTATTTTGTGTGTAAACACTGCAACATGCAAAAGGCTGGATTTGTCATTACATAATTCAGGTTATTTTAACATTACAGTTGCAAGGCTGGATTCATTACATTTAATTCAGGATTCTGCCTAACGTTAACATACAATGATGGATTCATAACACTAATTCGCAGTTTCTTTTGTTTAACAATACTGACAATGAATGGATGCATACATAATTTCAGGTTCTGCTAACATACAGAACAAGGAAGGATGGATTCATACATGTTCTTTGGTTCTACTAGCATACAACTAAGGGAAAGGATGGATTCCTACATAATTCAGGTTATTTTGTTAACACTATATTGACAATGTGGGGGGGATTCATCACATTATTCAGGTTTGTGTTAACATACAGCCAATGAATGGATTTCATACAGTTTTATTCATGGTTTATGTTAATCAATACATTGAAGGATGGATTCATACATAATTTCAGGTTGCTGTGTAAACACAAAAAAAAACCCAAGGCAACAAAGGGGAAAAAAAAAAAAAAAAAAAATGGGGATGGCATACTAAGGTCAGGCGTTCAGTTAACACTACACCATCGGAGGATGGGTTTCATAAATAAGAAATTCTTGTTATGCTAAACCATACATTCCAAAGTATGGATTTACATTACATAAGTTTCACGTTACTGTTAACACAACATACAAGGATGGATAAACATACATTAATTCAAGGTTATGTTAAATAAACGGGCAAGAATGGAATTCATAACATAATGCAGGTTATTTTGTAATATTTAACTTACAGACAAGGATGGATTCATTACATAATTCAATGGTTTATGCTAACATACAGACAAGGATGGATGGCATACATATTTCAGGGTTCTTTTTGTTAACAGACAGACAAACGGTTGATTCATACATAATTCAGTTTTCTGTTGACATACAGACAAGGATGGATTCATTACATTAATTCAGGTTCTGTTTAACATACAAACAATGGATGGATTCATACATAATTCAGGTTCTGTTTTGCATACTAGCCAAGGATAGGATTCTATACATAATTCATGGTTAATGTGTACATACATACAAGCAAACGGATTATCATACATAATTCATGTTCCTGTTTACATACAAGCAAGGCTATGGAATTCATACCATAATTCAGGTTCTTTGTTAAATACCATGCAAGGTTGGATTCATACACAATTCAGGTTATGTTAACAAATAATGCAAGGCTGGAATTCATACATAACTCGGGTTCTGTTTAACAATACTGCAAGGGCTTGGATTCTAACTATAATTCAGGTTATGTTAACATACAAAGCAATGGATGGGATTCAATACATTATTTAGGTTATGTTTAACATACAAATAAGGGTAAGTATTCAATACATTAAATTCAGGATTATTGTTTACATAACATACAAGCAAGGATTCATAACATAATTCAGGTTTATTGATTCAACAATAAAAGCAATGGCCTTGGATTCATACATTAAATTCATGGTTCTGTCACATACAAAGCAAGTTCTGGATTCATAGCATAATTAAGGTTAATAGTTTACATACAAAGCAAGGCTGGATTCATACATAATTCCAAGGGTTATGTTAACATACAAGCAAGGCTGGATTCATAAAAACATAATTCAGGTTCTGGGCTAATAATACAAATACAAGGCTGGTGTTCATACATAATGTTCAGGTTCTGCTTAATTGTACCATTTACCAAGGCTGGATTTACATACATATTTCAGGTTCTGCTAATATACCAAATACTGCTTGGATTCTTGCATAATTCAGGTTCTGCTAATATAGACAGTACAAGGTCGTGGATTGCCATCAACATAATTTCAGGTTTTGTTTTGTTAAGCATACATGCAAGGCTGGATTCTACAAAATATGGTTCAGGTTATTTTGAACCAAATACATGCAACGGCTGGAATTCACTCACAATAATTCAGGTTTCTGTTAACATACATGCAAGGCCTGGATTTACTTAAATCAAGGTTTGTTTAAATACAAGGCAAGGCTTGGATTCTACATAGATTTAAAGGTTATTTTAACTTAACAAGCAAGGCCAGGGATTCTACATAATTGTAAGGTTATTTTAAGATTAACCTAAGTCTGGCTAGGACTTCTAGAAGAGCCATTCATTCGAAGGACGGGTTTTGTTTAAAACCAATATACAATGCGAAGGCTGGATTTCTACCTAATATTCAGGTTATTTTAACTTGTACATTGCAAGGAATGGATTCATTACCATAATTCAGGTTTTATGTTAACATAACAAGCTGGGCTGGATTCATTACATAATTCATGGTTCTGTTAACATAAACAAGGCAAGGCTGTAATTCAAAAAAAAAAAAATATTGCATAATTAATTCAGGTTTCTTTTTTTAACATACATGCTGAGATGGATTTCAATAATTCAGGTTAATTCAGGTTCTTGTTAACATACAGTGAGTGCGTGAGTGAATAGGGTTTTAAAACTGTCCGCTTTTTGTGACATGAAGGTAGGTACAAGCCTCCCCATCCTCGGGTGGTGGCCCCCCCTCCCACCACCGCAGAACGGGACCCCTCCAACCCCCAAACCCCCCGTGGGTCCCCCCCCCCGTGTCCATCCATACCTACCACCAATGTCCAAGGGGGGTAAATCCCAACTTCTGAACTCCAATATTTACAATCAAAATAAATATTATTCAGTTCCCCTGAAATTAAAAAGAACCAACCTGATCTGGTGCCAGGCCCTCGCCAACACCAGCCATCATTTTATATTCCTATCCCTAAAAGTAATAGGATTAGCGCAAATCTTACATTTTATATATGGGGCATTAGCCCGACTCAACTCTCACATACAAGAAAGCCAAAAAATGGTTACATGAAGGGGTGGCCAAGTCCGGATATAGTGGGTTCCGGGAAAGTATGAACCCAAATATCGGTTAATCCAGTTTAGTCGCCTTTTACAACAAGCAATGGCTACTGCCAGCACTATTTCTCCGGAATCACGTTGATCCCCCGCCCCGGTGTCTGCACGGGGCTTGTTTAACATACAAGACAAGATTGGATTCATACATAATTCAGGTTATTTTGTTTACAGGAAGGAGGATTTGTTCAGGTTATGTTAATCATGCACATTGCAAGGATGGATTCATACATAATTCAGGGATGTTCTTTTTATCATACAGACGGATGGAATTCATACATAATTCCAGGTTATTTTAAACCTACACGTGGATTCTTACGGTAATTGGGGAAGGTTCTTTTAACATACAGACAATGGATGGATTCATACATAAATTTCCGGTTCTTTTAGCCTAACAGACAAGATTGATTCATTTTAATTCAAGGTTCGGAAATAACATACAAGCAAATGAATGGCTTCATCATTCATGCTGTAAACTGTTAACCATAAAACAGACAAGAACGGATTCATACATAATCCAGGTTTGTTTAACACAATAGCAATGGATGGATTCATACCATCAATTCAGGTTATGTTAAACTATACAGGCAAGAATGGATGCAATACATAATTCAGGTTGTTCTGGTTAACATACATGCAAGGATGGGATTACAATTCAGCTTCTGCTAAACATACATATTAATGAATGGAATTCATACATAAATTCAGTTTTGTAGTTTAACAAATGACTGAACAAGGCTGGATTCATACATAATTTCAGGTTATCGTTTAACATCACTACTAAGGATGGATTCTATACATAATTGCAGGTTAGGTTTGTTAACATATACATACAAGGATGGATTGTCATACATAACTGTAGTTTCATTTAACTTAATCATGACAACAAGGGTGGATTCATAATTAATTCAAGGTTATGTTAACATTACATACAAGGACTGGATTCATACATAAATTCAGGTTATGTTAACAATACAATGCAAGGCTGGAGTTTCATACATAATTCATGTTATTTTTTAACATACATAACAAGGATGGATTCATAACATAATTCAGCTTCTTTAAACATATAGCACCAAGATAGATTCATGGCATAAATTCCAGGGTTTCTTTTGTTTAAATACAGGACCTGTAAGGATTTCATACATAATCTTCCAAAAAAGGTTGTTGCCTTGCTTAACAATACAGACAAGATGGATTCATAACATAATTCAGGTTCTGTTTGTACAGGAGAGGATGTTTCAGGTTTTAGTTATCATACAGGCAATCAAGATGGATATTCATACTATCAATTCAGGTTTGATTTTAATCCATACATTGCAAGGCCTGGATTCCATAAAAATAACTTCAGGCTCGTTTGACTACAGGCAAATGAGTGGATTCCATAATTCAGAGCTGTTCACACAAACACACACATCACGCAACTCACACACGCACTCACACATACGTGTCTGGACATCTAAGATTTGAGGACTATAATTTTAAAACCCCTTTCCTTTCCGAGGACCCATAGAAGCA
>JAQRGA010003942.1:0-14545 GCA_029237695.1 Conchocele bisecta | reverse complement strand
TAATAGTTTTAGAATGCTAGCCCCTAATTCAGCTCCACGTGGTACAGGAGGTGGGTGGTCTATACTTGTTCACTCAAATCTTCAGAAACACTATCAGTGTCATTTCTATTGCAAACTCCGCCCACATGGTCTTTGATAATATCTAGGAAAATAAATATGTCACGGGCGGTATTTATTACTTGAGCCTAAAATATACTTAATAAGATGCATTATGTAATAAGTTGCAGTGCAATAAGTTACCTTCAGTGGGAGCTGTGCTGTTCAGGCTGGCAACATCCTCTTTTGGTGGCATGCTGGAATATATATATATACTCTAGCCAATGAGGGATCGTAGCTAGTTATCTCTATTTATTTATAGAAATCCGGTCCAAACTGTGCAGTTTAGGGCCTTATTGCTTGTAAAAATGGCGAATGTTGCATAATTTGTTATGAAAAGGATGAAATGGCTGTTCTAATTGATATCAGGTGTCAGAGAGAAACCATAGCAATGAATTTATACTGTTCTAATCATTTTACCATTGGGTTCAGCAATATCATACAAATCTTCAATTAAACTATTTTCATTCTACTCTGTTTCGTCACTTTCTACTGTCTGTTTCACGAAACCTGCCCAAATGTTACGGCTATATAAATAATGCAAAAACAATATATTTTTCGATAATATTAAATTATAGCAAACTTTAAGAATGAACCTACTTTTTATTTCGTGAAATTTGGGTCCATTATTGATTTTATTGCGAAACAACAATTTCCCCATGTTAAATCCCCATAGACATTTTCACAGAATGAAATTGTCTATGGGGATTTAACATGGGGAAATATTTCTAATTTCAGAAATAGTGGACCGATTTTCAAAATGTAACTTTTGTTTTCTTAGTTAGATCTTTCCAAGCAATCTAGCTAGATTTCAGAATTTTTAGTTTTTCCACAGGTGAATAGTGACAAATGCTGCAGATCCTGTTGAGATGGCTCGTTACGAGTCGGTACTTCTGTATCTACAGTGTTTGAAAATGTTGGTCTGTCGGGTTGAAAGGGTTAAAGCAACAAATCAAAAACGCTTACCGCGAACGTCGGAGACTTGGATCAGGTAGCTCCGCATTTTCTGGAAATAACATTCATTTTAATAATGTATAGGGTGGCCCAACAAAAACAAGAGGGCCATGATGGCCCTAATTCGCTCACCTGACTCCATGAACACCAGAGGAGAATGTGACATTGAGTTCATGTGTTTTAAAAAAATTGTGCTATTTTTAGATGGCAGTCATCTTGGATTAAGCGATGACTCTCATTTTACAAAATCTGAAAATGCTTCACCCAGCATCGGCCATGTGGTTCCTGAGAAAAAGACGTTAAAAATCTGAATAAATGGACCTTTTGGTGGCCATCATGGATGACATAATCATCCGATTCCGACAAATATTGCACCAGAGTGATTGCCTCATTGATACCTTCAATTTGATATGACATGACCATATCAGATCAAAAATAAAATTTGACCCCAATTTGACCCCACGGGCCACGCTCATTTTTGACCCCGGGGGTCACCATTTTAACAACTTTCAAAGAGCAATGTACATCGATCATTCCTACCAAGTTTCGTCGAAATCCGGCTAGCGGTTCATGAGAAGAGATTTTTTAAGAATTTATGCTATTTTTAAGACGGCGGCCATCTTGGATTAGCGATGACCTCCATTTTTAACAAATCTGAAAAGGCTTCACCCATGGACCATAACTTTTAAGTTTGGCTACCATGGGCCAAGCGGTTCATGTGAAGAAGAATTTTGAAATCTCTAATAAAAGAACGACCTTTTGTACATTTCGGCGGCCATCTTGGATGACATAACAATCCGATTTGGACAAAAAATGTACCAGAGTGATCGCCTCATTGATACCTTCGATTTGATATATAACATGACCATATTCGGTCAAAAATAAAATTTGACCTCACGGGCCACGCCCATTTTTGACCCCGGGCTCACCATTTTAAAAACTTTGAAAGAGCATTGTACATCGATCATTCCTACCAAGTTTCGTCATCTTGGATGACATAACAATCCGATTTGGACAAAAAATGTACCAGAGTGATCGCCTCATTGATACCTTCAATTTGATATATGACATGACCATATTCGGTCAAAAATAAAATTTGACCCCAATTTGACCCCACGGGCCACGCCCATTTTTGACCCGGGGTCACCATTTTAACAACTTTGAAAGAGCAATGTACATCGATCATACCTACCAAGTTTCGTCGAAATCCGGCAAGCGGTTCATGAGAAGATTTTTTAAGAATTTATGCTATTTTTAGCGGCGGCCATCTTGGATTAGCGATGACCTCCATTTTAAACAAATCTGAAAAGGCTTCACCCATGGACCATAACTTTTAAGTTTGGCTACCATGGGCCAAGCGGTTCATGTGAAGAAGAATTTTGAAATCTAATAAAAGAACGACCTTTTGACCTTTCGCGGCCATCTTGGATGACATAACAATTCGATTTCGGACAAAAAATGCACTAGAGTGATCGCCTCATTGATACTTCAATTTGATATATGAAATGACCATATTCTGTCAAAAATAAAATTTGACCCCAATTTGACCCCACGGGCCATGCCCATTTTTAACCCCAGGGTCACCATTTTAACAACTTTGAAAGAGCACTGTACATCGATCAGTCCTACCGTGTTTTGTCGAAATCCGGTTGGCGGTTCTTGAGAAGAGATTTTTTAAGAATTTGTGCTATTTTTAGGACGGCGGCCATCTTGGATTACGTAATGACGTACATTTTTTAAAATTTTGTAATCCCCCTACCTAAGGACCATGACCATGAAGTTTGGTGACCATAGGCCCAATGGTTACCGAGGAGAAGACGTTTGAAAATGTTCACGGACGACGACGACGGACGACGGACGACGACGGACACATTGCGGTAACAATAGCTCACATGAGCTTCGCTCAGGTGAGCTAAAAATTGGACACTTTTTATATCTCCATATAGAATCTTTCAATCCTCATAAATTTTGACATATTGGCTATTAGTATTACATCGGGTAAATGTACTTTATGTAGACATTATCGAAACCACAGGCATACCGTTGTCATGGCGATTTTGACGTCATTGGGTCAAAATCGAAAAACAACAGTTGTACGTAGCATTATCAAACGGCTGTAAAATGGTACTAAACCACTTTCCTGCTAAAAAATTGCATTTAGTACATTAAACACATTATAGAGTCAAAAAATACAAGTCCAGACATACATTCGCCGTTTACATTAGGCATTATATACTGCCAGTTTGCCTCAAGTTTGCTAAAAACACAAATTTCTGACATTCGTACACTCTGAACATTCGGTTACCCAGTCTTACGTATGTAGGATGTTGACTTGTGACATTTATCAAGATATCTGTGTACTATTTGCTGTTAATGGCATTGTACATGGACCTAACATTTATTTTTTCATTTAATAATGTCTTTAGTATACCATTTAATTCAATCTTTCTATGAAAGTAATGGCTATGGTACAGCTTTTCAACTGTTCAACGTTCTCAGCAATGGAAATTCCAGAGTAAGACCTAGTGACGTCATAATGGTAATGTCATCAATATGTGTGCATGATCAGTAATCATTATGTATCCTTCAAATAGCACAGACATTCCCCAATATGTATGTCAAAATATATTAAGATTCCAACAGTATGTTAAAAAGATATGTGGGTTACAAAAAGTGTCAAGTTCTTTTGAGCCACCCTGTACATGTAGACACAATGTCTCATCATATGACCGTGTTTCAAACATTTAACTATTTATTTTTAACATGTTGCTCTTATGAGCCGAACCAACCGTTGCTAATCTCTGCGCTCATACATGTGAGTATAGGGTCTGGAACTGTACCACGTGACGCTATCTGACCAAGCATGGTACACATCAGTGATGTAGTCATGGGGCGCAATTTGTCACAGCATGATAGTAGAGCCTTAGAGAAATGCATGCATGAAATATTAAGAATTTTCAATGAAAGAAATAGAAGATATACTATATTTCTCTGATGTTAAGTTTTGTAAAAAGACTAAGTATTTGACCTTGACCTTGGGATCACCGGGGGTTGGAAGGTCGTGGATTTGGCCCAGCATGGTAGTAGAGCCTTACAGGAATGCATGTATGAAATATTAAGCATTTTAGATGAAGGAAATAGAAGTTATAACAATATTTCTCTGATGTTAAGTTTTGTAAAGAGACTAAGTATTTGACCTTGACCTTGGGATCAGCGGGGGTTAGACGGTCGTAGATTTGGCACAGCATGATAGTACAACCTTAGAGGAATGCACAAGTGAAATAATAAGAATTTTCAATGAAGGAAATAGAAGTTATAACAATATTTCTCTGACGTTAAGTTTACGGACGGACAGCCCACCAATAGTGAAGAAGGGGCCATTTCCATTGTTCTATATCAAAATGATGGCCCCTTGTAATGAATAGAATAAGGGGCCACACTGAATAAATCAAAGGATTCTTTTGTGTTAGGCTCCACCCCATGGCCCCTTTTACACTCTTGATTGCTCGGACGGACGGACGGACGGACAACCTGACTCCAGTATACCCCCCCACAACTCGTTGCGGGGGGGGGCGGGGTATAAAAAGAAAATAATAGTTTTAGAATGCTAGCCCCTAATTCAGCTCCACGTGGTACGAGGAGGGGTGGGTCTATACTTGTTCACTCAAATCTTCAGAAACACTATCAGTGTCATTTCTATTGCAAACTCCGCCCACATGGTCTTTGATAATATCTAGGAAAATAAATATGTCACGGGCGGTATTTATTACTTGAGCCTAAAATATACTTAATAAGATGCATTATGTAATAAGTTGCAGTGCAATAAGTTACCTTCAGTGGGAGCTGTGCTGTTCAGGCTGGCAACATCCTCTTTTGGTGGCATGCTGGAATATATATATATACTCTAGCCAATGAGGGATCGTAGCTAGTTATCTCTATTTATTTATAGAAATCCGGTCCAAACTGTGCAGTTTAGGTCCTTATTGCTTGTAAAAAGGGCGAATGTTGCATAATTTGTTATGAAAAGGATGAAATGGCTGTTCTAATTGATATCAGGTGTCAGAGAGAAACCATAGCAATGAATTTATACTGTTCTAATCATTTTACCATTGGGTTCAGCAATATCATACAAATCTTCAATTAAACTATTTTCATTCTACTCTGTTTCGTCACTTTCTACTGTCTGTTTCACGAAACCTGCCCAAATTTTACGGCTATATAAATAATGCAAAAACAATATATTTTTCGATAATATTAAATTATAGCAAACTTTAAGAATGAGCCTACTTTTTATTTCGTGAAATTTGGTCCATTATTAATTTTATTGCGAAACAACAATTTCCACATGTTAAATCCCCAGACATTTTCACAGAATGAAATTGTCTATGGGGATTTAACATGGGGAAATATTTCTAATTTCAGAAATAGTGGACCGATTTTCAAAATGTAACTTTTGTTTTCTTAGTTAGATCTTTCCAAGCAATCTAGCTAGATTTCAGAATTTTTAGTTTTTCCACAGGTGAATAGTGACAAATGCTGCAGATCCTGTTGAGATGGCTCGTTACGAGTCGGCACTTCTGTATCTACAGTGTTTGAAAATGTTGGTCTGTCGGGTTGAAAGGGTTAAAGCAACAAATCAAAAACACTTACCGCGAACGTCGGAGACTTGGATCAGGTAGCTCCGCATTTTCTGGAAATAACATTCATTTTAATAATGTATAGGGTGGCCCAACAAAAACAAGAGGGCCATGATGGCCCTAATTCGCTCACCTGACTCCATGAACACCAGAGGAGAATGTGACATTGAGTTCATGTGTTTTAAAAAAATTGTGCTATTTTTAGATGGCGGTCATCTTGGATTAAGCGATGACTCTCATTTTACAAAATCTGAAAATGCTTCACCCAGCATCGGCCATGTGGTTCCTGAGAAAAAGACGTTAAAAAATCTTGAATAAATGGACCTTTTGATGGCCATCATGGATGACATAATCATCCGATTCCGACAATTATTGCACCAGAGTGATTGCCTCATTGATACCTTCAATTTGATATATGACATGACCATATTCAGTCAAAAATAAAATTTGACCCAATTTGACCCCACGGGCCACGCTCATTTTTGACCCCGGGGGGGTCACCATTTTAACAACTTTCAAAGAGCAATGTACATCGATCATTCTACCAAGTTTCGTTGAAATCCGGCTAGCGGTTCATGAGAAGAAGATTTTTTAAGAATTTATGCTATTTTTAGACGGCGGCCATCTTGGATTAGCGATGACCTCCATTTTAACAAATCTGAAAAGGCTTCACCCATGGACCATAACTTTTAAGTTTGGCTACCATGGGCCAAGCGGTTCATGTGAAGAAGAATTTTGAAATCTCTAATAAAAGAACGACCTTTTGACATTTCGGCGGCCATCTTGGATGACATAACAATCCGATTTGGACAAAAAATGTACCAGAGTGATCGCCTCATTGATACCTTCGATTTGATATATAACATGACCATATTCGGTCAAAAATAAAATTTGACCTCACGGGCCACGCCCATTTTTGACCCCGGGCTCACCATTTTAAAAACTTTGAAAGAGCATTGTACATCGATCATTCCTACCAAGTTTCGTCGAAATCCGGCTAGCGGTTCATGAGAAGAAGATTTTTTAAGAATTTATGCTATTTTTAGACGGCGGCCATCTTGGATTAGCGATGACCTCCATTTTAACAAATCTGAAAAGGCTTCACCCATGGACCATAACTTTTAAGTTTGGTTACCATGGGCCAAGTGGTTCATGTGAAAAAGAATTTTTAAATCTCTAATAAAAGAACGACCTTTTGACCTTTCGGCGGCCATCTTGGATGACATAACAATCCGATTTCGACAGAAAATGCACCAGAGTGATCGCCTCATTGATACCTTCAATTTGATATATGACATGACCATATTCGGTCAAAAATAAAATTTGACCCCAATTTGACCCCATGGGCCACGCCCATTTTTGACCCCGGGGTCACCATTTTAACAACTTTGAAAGAGCAATGTACATCGATCATTCCTACCAAGTTTCGTCGAAATCCGGCAAGCGGTTCATGAGAAGAAGATTTTTTAAGAATTTATGCTATTTTTTAGACGGCGGCCATCTTGGATTAGCGATGACCTCCATTTTAACAAATCTGAAAAGGCTTCACCCATGGACCATAACTTTTAAGTTTGACTACCATGGGCCAAGCGGTTCATGTGAAGAAGAATTTTGAAATCTAATAAAAGAACGACCTTTTGACCTTTCGGCAGCCATCTTGGATGACATAACAATCCGATTTCGACAAAAAATGCACCAAAGTGATCGCCTCATTGATACCTTCAATTTGATATATGAAATGACCATATTCTGTCAAAAATAAAATTTGACCCCAATTTGACCCCACGGGCCACGCCCATTTTTAACCCCAGGGTCACCATTTTAACAACTTTAAAAGAGACAATGTTACATCGATCATTCCTACCGTTTTGTTTTGTCGAAATCCGGTTGGCGGTTCTTGAGAAGAAGATTTTTTAAGAATTTGTGCTATTTTTAGACGGCGGCCATCTTGGATTATGTAATGACGTCATTTTAACAATGTTGTAATCCCCCTACCTAAGGACCATGACCATGAAGTTTGGTGACCATAGGCCCAATGGTTACCGAGGAGAAGACGTTTGAAAATGTTCACGGACGATGACGACGGACGACGGACGACGACGGACGACGGACACATTGCGGTAACAATAGCTCACATGAGCTTCGCTCAGGTGAGCTAAAAATTGGACACTTTTTATATCTCCATATAGAATCTTTCAATCCTCATAAATTTTGACATATTGGCTATTAGTATTACATCGGGTAAATGTACTTTATGTAGACATTATCGAAACCACAGGCATACCGTTGTCATGGCGATTTTGACGTCATTGGGTCAAAATCGAAAAACAACAGTTGTACGTAGCATTATCAAACGGCTGTAAAATGGTACTAAACCACTTTCTGCTAAAAAATTGCATTTAGTACATTAAACACATTATAGACAAAAAATACAAGTCCAGACATACATTCACGCCGTTTACATTAGGCATTATATACTGCCAGTTTGCCTCAAGTTTGCTAAAAACACAAATTTCTGACATTCGTACACTCTGAACATTCGGTTACCCACCCAGTTCTTACGTATGTAGGATGTTGACTTGTGACATTTATCAAGATATCTGTGTACTATTTGCTGTTAATGGCATTGTACATGGACCTAACATTTATTTTTTCATTTAATGTCTTTAGTATACCATTTAATTCAATCTTTCTATGAAAGTAATGGCTATGGTACAGCTTTTCAACTGTTCAACGTTCTCAGCAATGGAAATTCCAGAGTAAGACCTAGTGACGTCATAATGGTAATGTCATCAATATGTGTGCATGATCAGTAATCATTATGTATCCTTCAAATAGCACAGACATTCAATATGTATGTCAAAATATATTAAGATTCCAACAGTATGTTAAAAAGATATGTGGGTTACAAAAAGTGTCAAGTTCTTTTGAGCCACCCTGTACATGTAGACACAATGTCTCATCATATGACCGTGTTTCAAACATTTAACTATTTATTTTTAACATGTTGCTCTTATGAGCCGAACCAACCGTTGCTAATCTCTGCGCTCATACATGTGAGTATAGGGTCTGGAACTGTACCACGTGACGCTATCTGACCAAGCATGGTACACATCAGTGATGTAGTCATGGGGCGCAATTTGTCACAGCATGATAGTAGAGCCTTAGAGAAATGCATGCATGAAATATTAAGAATTTTCAATGAAAGAAATAGAAGATATACTATATTTCTCTGATGTTAAGTTTTGTAAAAAGACTTAAGTATTTGACCTTGACCTTGGGATCACCGGGGGGTGGAAGGTCGTGGATTTGGCCCAGCATGGTAGTAGAGCCTTACAGGAATGCATGTATGAAATATTAAGCATTTTAGATGAAGGAAATAGAAGTTATAACAATATTTCTCTGATGTTAAGTTTTGTAAAGAGACTAAGTATTTGACCTTGACCTTGGGATCAGCGGGGGTTAGACGGTCGTAGATTTGGCACAGCATGATAGTACAACCTTAGAGGAATGCACAAGTGAAATAATAAGAATTTTCAATGAAGGAAATAGAAGTTATAACAATATTTCTCTGACGTTAAGTTTACGGACGGACAGCCCACCAATAGTGAAGAAGGGGCCATTTCCATTGTTCTATATCAAATTGATGGCCCCTTGTAATGAATAGAATAAGGGGCCACACTGAATAAATCAAAGGATTCTTTTGTGTTAGGCTCCACCCCATGGCCCCTTTTACACTCTTGATTGCTCGGACGGACGGACGGACGGACGGACGGACGGACGGACGGACGGACAACCTGACTCCAGTATACCCCCCCCACAACTCGTTGCGGGGGGGGGGTGGGGTATAAAAAGAAAATAATAGTTTTAGAATGCTAGCCCGGAATTCAGCTCCACGTGGTACGAGGAGGGATGGGTCTATACTTGTTCACTCAAATCTTCAGAAACACTATCAGTGTCATTTCTATTGCAAACTCCGCCCACATGGTCTTTGATAATATCTAGGAAAATAAATATGTCACGGGCGGTATTTATTACTTGAACCTAAAATATATTAACTTAATAAGATGCATTATGTAATAAGTTGCAGTGCAATAAGTTACCTTCAGTGGGAGCTGTGCTGTTCAGGCTGGCAACATCCTCTTTTGGTGGCATGCTGGAATATATATATATACTCTAGCCAATGAGGGATCGTAGCTAGTTATCTCTATTTATTTATAGAAATCCGGTCCAAACTGTGCAGTTTAGGCCTTATTGCTTGTAAAAAAGGGCGAATGTTGCATAATTTGTTATGAAAAGGATGAAATGGCTGTTCTAATTGATATCAGGTGTCAGAGAGAACCATAGCAATGTCTTTAATACGTTCTATTTTCACCATTGGGTTCAGCAATATCATACAAATCTTCAATTAAACTATTTTCATTTCTACTCTGTTTCGTCACTTTCTACTGTCTGTTTCACGAAACCTGCCCAAATTTTACGGCTATATAAATAATGCAAAAACAATTATATTTTTCGATAATAATAAATTATAGCAAACTTTAATTGAATGAGCCTACTTTTTATTTCGTGAAATTTGGTCCATTATTAATTTTATTGCGAAACAACAATTTCCCCATGTTAAATCCCCATAGACATTTTCACAGAATGAAATTGTCTATGGGGATTTAACATGGGGAAATATTTCTAATTTCAGAAATAGTGGACCGATTTTCAAATGTAACTTTTGTTTTCTTAGTTAGATCTTTCCAAGCAATCTAGCTAGATTTCAGAATTTTTAGTTTTTCCACAGGTGAATAGTGACAAATGCTGCAGATCCTGTTGAGATGGCTCGTTACGAGTCGGCACTTCTGTATCTACAGTGTTTGAAAATGTTGGTCTGTCGGGTTGAAAGGGTTAAAGCAACAAATCAAAAACGCTTACCGCGAACGTCGGAGACTTGGATCAGGTAGCTCCGCATTTTCTGGAAATAACATTCATTTTAATAATGTATAGGGTGGCCCAACAAAAACAAGAGGGCCATGATGGCCCTAATTCGCTCACCTGACTCCATGAACACCAGAGGAGAATGTGACATTGAGTTCATGTGTTTTAAAAAAATTGTGCTATTTTCAGATGGCGGTCATCTTGGATTAAGCGATGACTCTCATTTTACAAAATCTGAAAATGCTTCACCCAGCATCGGCCATGTGGTTCCTGAGAAAAAGACGTTAAAAATCTTGAATAAATGGACCTTTTGGTGGCCATCATGGATGACATAATCATCCGATTCCGACGAATATTGCACCAGAGTGATTGCCTCATTGATACCTTCAATTTGATATATGACATGATCATATTCAGTCAAAAATAAAATTTGACCCCAATTTGACCCCACGGGCCACGCTCATTTTTGACCCCGGGGTCACCATTTTAACAACTTTCAAAGAGCAATGTACATCGATCATTCCTACCAAGTTTCGTCGAAATCCGGCTAGCGGTTCATGAGAAGAAGATTTTTTAAGAATTTATGCTATTTTTAGACGGTGGCCATCTTGGATTAGCGATGACCTCCATTTTAACAAATCTGAAAAGGCTTCACCCATGGACCATAACTTTTAAGTTTGGCTACCATGGGCCAAGCGGTTCATGTGAAGAAGAATTTTGAAATCTCTAATAAAAGAACGACCTTTTGACATTTCGGCGGCCATCTTGGATGACATAACAATCCGATTTGGACAAAAAATGTACCAGAGTGATCGCCTCATTGATACCTTCGATTTGATATATAACATGATGAAGGAAATAGAAGTTATAACAATATTTCTCTGATGTTAAGTTGTGTAAAGAGACTAAGTATTTGACCTTGACCTTGGGATCAGCGGGGGTTAGACGGTCGTAGATTTGGCACAGCATGATAGTACAACCTTAGAGGAATGCACAAGTGAAATAATAAGAATTTTCAATGAAGGAAATAGAAGTTATAACTTATTTCTCTGATGTTAAGTTTTGTAAACAGACTAAGTATTTGACCTTGACATTGGGATCAGCTGGGGTTGGACGGTCGTGGATTTGGCACAGCATGGTAGTACAGCCTTGCAGGAATGCATATGTGAAATATTAAGCATTTTAGATGAAGGAAATAGAAGTTATAACAAGATTTCTCTGATGTTAAGTTTTGTAAAAAAAATAAGTATTTGACCTTGACCTTGGGATCAGCAGGAGTTGGAAGGTCGTGGATTTCACACAGCATGGTAGTAGAGCCTTACAGGAATGCATGTGTGAAATATTAAGCATTTTAGATGAAGGAAATAGAAGTTATAACAATATTTCTCTGATGTTAAGTTTTGTAAAGAGACTAAGTATTTGACCTTGACCTTGGGATCAGCGGGGGGTTGGACGGTCGTGGATTTGGCACAGCATAGTAGTAGAGCCTTACAGGAATGCATGTGTGAAATATTAAGCATTTTAGATGAAGGAAATAGAAGTTATAACAATAGTTCTCTGATGTTAAGTTTTGCAAAGAGACTAAGTATTTGACCTTGACCTTGGGATCAGCAGGGGTTGGACGGTCGTGGATTTCGCACAGCATGGTAGTACAGCCTTACAGGAATGCATGTGTGAAATATTAAGCATTTTAGATGAAGGAAATAGAAGTTATAACAATATTTCTCTGATGTTAAGTTTTGTAAAGAGACTAAGTATTTGACCTTGACCTTGGGATCAGCGGGGGTTGGACGGTCGTGGATTTGGCACAGCATGGTAGTAGAGCCTTACAGGAATCCATGTGTGAAATATTAAGTATTTTAAATGAAGGAAATAGAAGTTATACCAATATCTCTCTGACATTAAGTTTATGGACGCACGGACGGACAGCCCACCAATAGTGAAGAAGGGGCCATTTCCATTGTTCTAGATCAAAGAGATGGCCACTTGTAATGAATAGAATAAGTGGCCACACGGAATAAATCAAAGGATTCTTTTGTGTTAGGCTCCACCCCATGGCCCCTTCTACACCCTTGGTTGCTCGGACGGACGGACGGACGGACGGACGGACGGACAACCAGACTCCAGTATACCCCCCCGCAACTCGTTGCGGGGGGTATAAAAAGAAAATAATAGTTTTAGAATGCTAGCCCCTAATTCAGCTCCACGTGGTACGAGGAGGGGTGGGTATATACTTGTTCACTCAAATCTTCAGGAATAATATCATTTTATTGTGTCATTTCTGTTGCAAACTCCGCCCACATGGTCTTTGATAATATCTAGGAAAACAATTATGTCACAGGCGGTATTTATTACTTGAGCCTAAAATATACTTAATAAGATGCATTATGTAATAAGTTGCAGTGCAATAAGTTACCTTCAGTGGGAGCTGTGCTGTTCAGGCTGGCAACATCCTCTTTTGGTGGCATGCTGGAATATATATATATACTCTAGCCAATGAGGGATCGTAGCTAGTTATCTCTATTTATTTACAGAAATCCGGTCCAACCTGTGCAGTTTAGGGCCTTATTGCTTGTAAAAAGGGCGAATGTTGCATAATTTGTTATGAAAAGGATCAAAAGGCTGTTCTAATTGATATCAGGTGAGAGAAACCATAGCAATGAATTTATACTGTTCTAATCATTTTACCATTGGGTTCAGCAATATCATACAAATCTTCAATTAAACTATTTTCATTCTACTCTGTTTCGTCACTTTCTACTGTCTGTTTTACGAAAACTGCCCAAATTTTACGGCTATATAAATAATGCAAAAACAATATATTTTTTGATAATATTAAATTATAGCAAACTTTAAGAATGAGCCTACTTTTTATTTCGTGAAATTTGGTTCATTATTGATTTTAATGCGAAACAACAATTTCCCCATGTTAAATCCCCAGACATTTTCACAGAATGAAATTGTCTATGGGGATTTAACATGGGGAAATATTTCTAATTTCAGAAATAGTGGAACGATTTTCAAAATGTAACTTGTTTTCTTAGTTAGATCTTTCCAAGCTATCTAGCTAGATTTCAGAATTTTTAGTTTTTCCACTCCTCTTCCAGGTTCGCAAACTCTTTTTTTTCCCCATATTAAATTCCCATATAGAACTCATTTTTTATAATAAAATCAATATTTGAACAAATTTCACGAAATAAAAAAAAAGGGTCATTCTTAAATTTTGATAACATTTAATATTACATGTATCGAACAAAATATTGTTTTTGCATTGTTTATATGGCCGTAAAATGTGGGCAGGTTGCGTGAAACAGACAGTAGTCATACCGGAGACCCAGTACCTTCAAACCCTGGATATCCTACAGTGACTTTTTCATACTAATTTCGGGTCTATTCTATTAATGACAAAATGTGGATTTTGTTACAGGTGAATAGTGACAAATGCTGCAGATCCTGTTGAGATGGCTCGTTACGAGTCGGCACTTCTGTATCTACAGTGTTTGAAAATGTTGGCTTATGGTCTGTCGGGTTGAAAGTGTTAAAGCAACAAATCAAAAACGCTTACCGCGAACGTCGGAGACTTGGATCAGGTAGCTCCGCATTTTCTGGAAATAACATTCATTTTAATAATGTATAGGGTGGCCCAACACAAAAAATTGGATACTTTTTATATCTCCATATAGAATCTTTCAATCCTCATAAATTTTGACATACATATTGGCTATTAGTATTACATCGGGTAAATGTACTTTATATAGACATTATCGAAACAGCAGGCATACCGTTGTCATGGCGATTTTGACATCATTGGGTCAAAATCGAAAAACAACAGTTGTACGTAGCATTATCAAACGGCTGTAAAATGGTACTAAACCACTTTCCTGCTAAAAAATTGCATTTAGTACATTAAACACATTATAGAGTAAAAAAAT